>JAWQRP010005747.1:0-10377 GCA_033557875.1 Quadriops clusia
GTAGCGCGACCCTCATGTCTTGTGTGGCTCGTGAACGAGCGAAGCGAGTGAGCGAGCGCCTACTACCTTGAATTATTTTGAGGTAGCGAAGGCCGCAGGCCGATAGTGTTGGCAAGACTAGAATTATTTTCCGAAATGTTAAATACAAAAAAATCGTTTAATGACGCAAATACAATAAAATTTAACGAAGAAGAAGTATAGTAAGGTAGATGTATCTGCAATAAAATATTGAATTAATTTTTAACAGTTCAAAGCCCGAAAGTTTCCATACTTTTCACCCTGAACTTTCTTTCTTTTTTCATTTTTTTATGCCAGTTTCTTTGGCAAGAGATGTTTTCTCTAGCAAGAACAATTTTCGTTCGCGTTCGCAACAACTTGAAATCGAGATCGCGATCAATCCACCACACTTCCACAAAAAAAATATGGCAAAACAGGCCCAGCCCGTTACTCCTAAGCACACTTTAATTGTGATCCTTCCTTTCCTTGGACCGGCTCGGGAAAAATGCACTTCCTGGTCTATTATCTCTATCACTCAGATATACTATATATATTATGTACCAGTCGAGTCATGATCAAGAGCGCATTGACATCTCTCGTTAGTCCTTCCAGCGGCAGCGAGCACCATCCAGAGGCAAGAACCGTCCCGCAGCATAATTAAAAATGACTTAAATGGCCTCGAGAGACAATAAACTCGAAATGGGCTTCATACATGATCGCAGCCTGTTTTTCCCAACACACTTACGGTATTTTCCCCAGCTAGTCGGCTCGAGGAACTAAACCGACTAAAGAAGAAGCTTCAGCGATGTTAAGTAATGTTGCTTCGCTCATGTATGTGCGAGCTTCCGGCTTCAGGAAGGATGTAGAAGCAGAAAGGCGACAGAAGAAGAAAGGAAGCATGAGAACCGCTTTGGGCCTCCGTGTTTCGCATAAGTAAATTACCAGCTCGAACTTTGTTAATTATGCAAACGCGCCAAGTTTATTCATTAACTCGTTATGTGTCTAATCCATTACACATCTCCTCCGCTCTATATCCTTCTGTTCCCAGGACGAAAGACCGTCGAAGATAAGCTTGGATGAACCATATAAAGCGCTAACTAACTAACGCTGAATACGTACAAAATTATGCGCGGCACTGAAATGAGACACATATAAAATATTCCTATTATTATTACGGCAACAACAACAAGAAACAACCTTGCTGCACAATTCATCATAATGTGTTTCTCTCGTTGCCGAGTAGATAATACAATTATTGCACCGAGCAAAATAAAGTGAAAAAAGGTCGCGAAGGTGCGGCTGTGTAGGAAAATTCCGCGGCCATGATGCAAGAATATTCAAAATAATACGCGCAGGTTGCCTTGCTGGTTTTACTCATTTTTTACGGAAAAAAGAAAAACTCTTCAACCTGTATGTGCATGACATTACGGAAAAACGAACGTATACATAATAGATAATACTGAATAAATAATAATAAAACGGCGAGCGTTACAATGTTCCCGTATGTCCACGATGATAATTTATTCACCATAACTATTACAGTTATACATAGCGAATAATAATTAATTAGCGCTTTGGCATTTATCGACCCGTCTGTATCGAGCGAATTTATATTATTAAAAAAAATAAACATTTTTATGCAACGAGCGTACATTACGTAATTAAGTCATTATTGTAACAACGAGTCCATTCGTTACCCGGTTAAACAATGTGTGTAATTACGTAATGTCGATGAACACCTGCTAATTATAGGATCGTGAGTTCACGAAGTTAAATTTATTTTCGCGAAAGATTAAATGTAAAAAGAGCCGGCGAGTTCGCGATTGTCGTAGTTCAATGCAACAAATAGCTGTAAACGTCGTAATTGCATCATCACACGCTCTAGGCGCATAAGGACTAAATAAATAAATAAATAAATAAGCTAACTGTAATGGTTATTTTCACTTGCCTCAGATAGACGGGTTCTGATAATGTGCAAATAGGAAGTCGAAAGCCGATTTAATTTCAATAAACTCAATGACACAGATCAAGTCGTGCGTACGGCAGCATTTTAAATCTTATCCTCTCGCAGGATAATTATGCACTAAATTGCCGAAACGACAAAAACCACCTCGGTTAAAGTGCGTGCTGAAATATCGCCTTGCTATTTTTCCTAATAGCAATAAAATAAATTAATCAGAAACAAAAACAAAAATGTTTTACGCCCCGGCTTGGCCGCATATTATTAACCTTTTCCTGGTATGAATATTTCAAATACCTCGGCGACTTATTCTAATTCTAGCTGCGCGATTGTTTTCTTAAACGCAACAACGGTAAAATTGTTGCAAAAAGCCTCGCCGAGCTCTTATATAAGAAGAATGGTATAAATCAAGATTTTCACTTGCAGTTTTAAAATACTGTACAGTTTACATTAAATTTATTTATTATTATTTATTATTATTATTTATTATTATTATTTATTAATTATTATTTATTTATTATTTTTATATATTCATTGTAGTTATTTATTTATTAGACATATAATGTTATATTTATAGTATAAATTACGTATTGTCCCATCGGCAACATTGTAACCTCACCAGATTTTTTTTCTGTATTTTTTCTTCCGCCTTTGCTGCATTTACTGCAATTTATTGATTATTCAAATGAGATTAAGCAACGTTACATAACCAACTGACTCTAATTGCATATTTTATTCTTACGATCTAAATGCCAAAGTAATATCCCAGGCGTCATTTGCATATTAGACTTGAAGGTTTCCCTGGATTATAGTCTTTTGCTCTTAAGGAATTTGCCTTTTGAAGGAGGCTTACATATATATATATCTGTACACATGTATATGTACACATATATGTATCTGTGCACATGTATGTCTCACATGTATTTGTGCACATGTATGTGTGCATATGTACACTTGCGTACGATATTTATGTGCACAGAGAGAAGTAGCCATAATTATTACTCCTATAACATAATGTCAGATTTGTGTGTGTATGCGTGTGTGATATGTAGATTTGTTGATGAGTCGGTTCCAAATTAAATATCTAAAATTTTATTATAATTTATTATTAACAGGAAGTAATATTTTAAACCTTGATGCGTATTTTAAAATTACATCTAAAATCACTGTTCTTTTTTATGTTTTGTAAAGTTATGCACATTAGGTTATTTTATTATCTGGAAATTAGAGACTTTTTACAAATTAATTATTTTTATTAATATAATTTTTGTGTTAGTTTTAAATTTATTGTCATTATTTTAAATTTATTGTCATTATTTAAAATTTATTAATTACCATGCTTTTTTATTATTCTTCCATTTTTCTTTTTAATAATTAAGGGATTAGTTTAGTTTTTTGGGTTTTAATATTTTATTATTTTTTATGTCTTAAAATGTTATATCTGTACGTATAAAAATCTGAATAATTAAGAAATTATTTTCATTGTTTTGGTTTTTACATATTAATATTATTTATACTCTAAAACATAAAGCTAGATAGATAAATCGACAGGTAGACAGATAGATAAATAGATACATAAATAGAGAAATAGATACATAAATAGAAAAATAGATATATTAATCAAAAGTTAAAATAATAAAAAGAAATACTTTTTTAACAAAAATCTTAATATATTTCACTCCAGTTGACTGTATTAAAGCGAGCGCCGAAGGCGCGAGCGCTTGCGAGCGAAGCGAACAAGACAGACCGCCTAATAATTAAGAAGTAGTTTTAATATTTATACCTAACATGTTTTCGGGTATGAATACTATATTATTTTTTATGCTTACTTTAGAACGTAAAGTTAGATAGATAAATAGATAGATACATAGATTTATAGTTAGATAGATAGATAGATAAATAAATAGATAGATAGATAGATAGACAAATAGATAATTAAATAGAGAGACAGGCAAATAGATATATTATTGAAAAGTTAAAATAATAAAAAAATACTTTTGTAACCATTTCGCTCCAGTTGAGATTATTAAAACGAGCGCCGAAGGCGCGAGCGCTTGCGAGCGAAGCGAGCAAGACAGACCGCCTAATAATTAAGAAATAGTTTTAATATTTATATCTAATATTTTTTCGGTTATGAATACTTTATTATTTTTGATACTTTATATCATAAAGTTAGATAGATAGAACATACAGATAGAGTCTTACTTTAGAACATAACAATAGATAGATAGGTAGATGGATAGTTAGATAGACAGATAGATAGATAGATGGATGGATAGTTAGATAGACAGATAGATAGATGGATGGATAGATAGATGGATAAATAGATAGATAGATAGATAGATAGATAGATAGATAGATAAATAGATAGACGGATAGACAAAAAGATATATTAATGGAAAGTTAAAATAATAAAAACATACTTTTTTAACGAAAATCTTAATATATTTCACTCCAGTTGACTAAATTAAAACGAGCGCCGAAGGCGCGAGTGCTTGCGAGCGAAGCGAGCAAGACGGACCGCCTATTTATTAAGAACAAGTTTTAATATTTATACCTAATATATTTTCGGTTATGAATAATATATTATTTTTTATAGTTGCTTTAGAACATAAAGATATATAGATAAATAAATAGATAGATAAATAGAAAAATAAGTAGATAGACAGACAAATAGATATATTAATGAAAAGTAGAAATAATAAAAAAATACTTTTGTAACGAAAATCTTAATATATTTCACTCCAGTTGAGATTATTAAAGCGAACGCCGAAGGCGCGAGCGCTTGCGAGCGAAGCGAGCAAGACAGACCGAATAATAATTAAGAAGTAGTTTTAATACATATATATCTAATATATTTTCGGTTATGAATACTATATTAATTTATACTTACTTTAGAACATAAAGATAGATAGATAGATACATATAGTAATGAGAAGTTAAAATAATAAAAAAAATACTTTTACAACGAAAAGTTTAATATATTTCACTCCAGTTGACTGTATTAAAGCGAGCGCCGAAGGCGCGAGCGCTTGCGAGCGTAGCGAGCAAGACGGATCGCCTAATAATTAAGAAATAGTTTTAATATTTATACCTAATATATTTTCGGTTATGAATACTTTATTATTTTTAATACTTTATATCATAAAGTTAGATAGATAGAACATAAAGATAGACACTTACTTTAGAACATAAAAATAGATAGATAGATAGATGGATAGTTAGATAGACAGATAGATAGATAGATGGATGGATAGTTAGATAGATAGATGGATGGATAGATAGATAGATAAATAGATAGATAGATAGATAGATAGATAGATAGATAGATAGACAGATAGATAGATAGATAGATAGATAGATAGATAGATAAATAGATAGACGGATAGACAAAAAGATATATTAATGGAAAGTTAAAATAATAAAAAAATACTTTTGTAACGAAAATCTTAATATATTTCACTCCAGTTGAGATTATTAAAACGAGCGCCGAAGGCGCGAGCGCTCGCGAGCGAAGCGAGCAAGACGGACCGAATAATAATTAAGAAGTAGTTTTAATATATATATATCTAATATATTTTCGGTTATGAATACTATATAATGTTTTATACTTACTTTAGAACATAAAGATAGATAGATAGATACATATAGTAATGAGAAGTTAAAATAATAAAAAAAATACTTTTACAGCGAAAAGTTTAATATATTTCACTCCAGTTGAGATTATTAAAGCGAGCGCCGAAGGCGCGAGCGTTTGCGAGCGAAGCGAGCAAGACGGACCGCCTAATAATTAAGAAATAGTTTCAATTTTTATATCTAATATGTTTTACCTACATATTATTTTTATTTATTCAAGTCTCTCATCGATTTGAAACCTACCATACATACGTCTTATTCAGATGTTGTTTTCGCAACGCTGCCGATGTTTACCCGGCTCCATGTAACTATCTTTCTGGACATAACCGAACATCCGACACGTGACTTTTGACATTCCTGGCCTGCTGATCAATATTAATGGGATATGCAGATGCGCATGACGAATACAATGAATAATTATAACCCAGTGCACTTCGAGATGCAATTTTATACGAGATGCGTAATAAGATATCACACCCATGTGACCGGGAGTCGCCCGAGGATCGGCTTAGCCTTGACATTGACTGTCACATTCTCCGGTGGGGCCCTCGCAAGGCTACTAAATACTACTGCTTCTTTTCGTATGTTCTATTACGTTGGTACTATAAATTACTCTACATAGATTACTACTGACATGAGTAAACTATCGGATTTTATGAGTAAACTCTGACATGTGATTATATGGGTAAACTATGACCAGGGAAAACTACGGGATGGGTAAACTATGAGAAGGGAAAACTACGGCATGGGTAAACTATGGGATGGGAAAACTACGGAATGGGTAAACTATGGAATGGGGAAACTACGGGATGGGTAAACTATGAGAAGGGAAAACTACGAGATGGGTAAACTATGGGATGGGAAAACTACGGAATGGGTAAACTATGGAATGGGAAAATTACGGGATGGGTAAACTATGGGATGGGAAAACTACGGGATGAGAATTATTTTATAAACGAATCAGTTATCCAAGTTTGTCTTGCTTAAAATCGTTGCATTCTTATCGATCGCCAGGCTGGCAAACGCGCAATAAAAAATTCCCAGGGCACCACCATTACATAATTGTAATTCAAGCGATATGGCCATCGCGAAGTGCACGTCTTTGACCTCCATTCTGGCTGACAAAAGAAGCGATGGCTTCGCCATGTTGGCTGCATTGTTAACCCAATGCTCTAGGATAGGACTGGGATAGAAAAGGAAACCTTAATCCCCATCTAGACTCCGGTGGAACACGTCTCCTCAATTATCGTTGCTATTTGCCATTCGCCGCCATGGCGTCGCCTTCGCTCTCTCTCCTTCCTCTGAGGAAAGCCCAGCGAGAGAAAAGGACGGGAGAGCCGCTGCTTAGAATGGCTAAAGTGTACCCAAGCCGAAGTAACGGTGAATCCGCGACCGGAAGTTCATCGTCGTTTTCAGAGCCTACTAGAGTAAGGACTTTAACCTTAGCTTGTGCCATTTGCTGGATGTGGATAGGCAGTTGTGGATAATAAACTGCGCAATGTGCGGAGACTTGCCTGACGGACCAAGACGAGGCTCAGGAGGAGAATCATGCTCTAGAAGAAACTCGGCGCAATTTGTAAGGATTTAGCCGAAGTTCATCGGTGATCCTTGCTTGAATTCTAATCTCCTCGACGACGCGGAAATTCCAACTTATCGAGCAATTATTGCTATTAAAGGCACGTGTTTCCACGGTTCGTTGCTTCTTTGGTGGTGAATAACATCATCCATATCTAGAGTACCAGCATAGAGGCGTCAGCCAGACACGAGCCACTTTGGCGATAAGGCTACAAAATGATATTATATTGGGTTAAATGGGGTCCCTGACGGTGCCTTTGTTTGTATGGTTATACATCTAGAAACAAAGTAACACTTTGATAAAAAAAAACTATATATAAAGCAAGACCCGAAATGGGTTTGAATATATTCATATATTTATATATAAAGCCAATTAAGCGTTAATACCGTGCGCAAAAGGTGCACCAACGTCATTAATGCAGGACATTATCAGATGCTTGTTATCACGAAAAGCAAAAAATTAAAGGATGTCGTTATGCGTTTACGAGCAGCAGGATATTTTGGGGAACGGAAACAGAAGTTAACGAGAAGAACGAGATCTACACGGTCTTGACTGCGAGCGCGGAAACGAAAAACCTTGAACTCTCCTTAATGGTCTTGTATTGGCGAAGATCTAACATGTTAGATGATAGAGATATCTTGCGGCTTTATTTGCGGATTGGGTTTGTAGCTTGTTGCACCGTTGAAATCTCTAGTTTTTCATGAAATCTATCTCTTCATGAAATCAAGCTTTTCATGAAATCTATCTCTTCATGAAATCAAGCTTTTCGTGAAATCCAGTTCTTCAGGAAATCACGTGAAATTCTGAATGAACAAGTTTTACTAAAACTAAGATTATCTAAACTAAGATTATCTAAAGCACACGTCTTCATCCAAGTATTTCCTCGTCGCTCCTTATTAGCATGAAACCGTTCTGGTTCTCGGTATTGGTAATTTGCACATTACTGAATCATGGTAATTGACACACTGTCCTTACTCGGAACCTTCTCAACACTTGGCTAAAGTGCGGGTTTGGCTCAGAAGCGTGAACATCTGGATCGTGAATAATCGTTTGCGCAATCATCAAAATACAATAACTTGGTCTTCAAAAGTTTTTCTTGTACAAAAGTTATTCTTTGGTAAAAGTTATTCTTTGGCAAAAGTTATTCTTTGGCAAAAGTTATTCTTTTTCAAAAGGTCTTCTTTGGCAAAAGTTCTTCTTTTTCAAAAGATCTTTAGCAAAATTTCTTTGGCAAAAGTTCTTCTTTTTCAAAAGATCTTTAGCAAAATTTCTTTGGCAAAAGTTCTTCTTTTTCAAAAGGTCTTCTTTGGCAAAAGTTCTTCTTTTTCAAAAAGTCTTCTTTCGTAAAAGTTCTTCTTTTTCAAAAAGTCTTCTTTGGCAAAACTTCTTCTTTGTCAAAATTCGTTTTGTTTAAAAGTTCTTCTTTGGCAAAAAATCGTTTTGTTCAAAAGTTGTTCTTTGCCAAAAAATCGTTTTGTACTTTTTTTGAGCATGACTTCTTCCTTTGTTTCTGAATAAATGAAGATATTCGCATGGATCTTCCGAGCAATCTCTTCATCCGACCGTCATCAACTCGACATATCCTAAGTCCGCAATGAACTCTTGTCGGCTTGTCTCATTCTCTTTTTGTTAAAAATTCTGCCAAGTGTTGCTGGATGGCGAGCCGGGGAAGGAAGAGGGGACGAGGAACGAGTTTGGTTCACTAGGCAATCGGAGGTCGTTGAATCCGTGGCCCTGGCCTCGCGCAAGAGACGGTCTTCACCTCGCCATTGCTCCTTGCACGGGTCTTGCCTTAGTTGCGCAACTTTTCCCCTTCTGCTTCTTCTGCTTGCGCTGCTTCTCGTTTCTTCTTCTTCTTCTTCTTCTTCGCTTGGTGAAGGTTTCTTAGCGCTCTCGCTTGGTAACGCTCTCGCTTGGTAGCGCTCTCACTCGTTCACATGAGCCCTCTCACTTGCTCACACGAGCCCTCTCACTCGCTCACATGAGTCCTCTCACTTGCTCACATGATCCCTCTCGCTCGCTCATATGCGCGTTCTCTCTCTCAACGAAGAAGCCGTGTCGCCACAAGTTCACCAGTTTCGCACATGAATTTTTCATTTCGGCTAGGCCATTACGATTCGTTTTATTGCCATCGTTAAATGAGTTTGGGAAAAAGTGGTTCTGGATGCTTTGCTTCTATCGCTTGGGAATCTCAAACTCGAAATATGAAATGACGTAGACCTATAAATTTGTTTACCTACACGTATGATGAACGAGTGTATGCTTAAGTACATGTATGTTCAGTTTGTCCCAGTGAAGTCTGGACAGTTTAGAAACTGGTAAGGTCTATAATCTAAAAACAGAGTGAAAGAAATGTTCGGGCTAGTAAATGAATGTCTGACAGAGGACTCTTTTATTGGGACGGAAAGAAGATTTAATATTCTGTTATAGATATTATTTAAATTGCTAATATCTCGACGATCATTAACTGCTTGATTTTTAAATTTGATTATGTAAATAGATTCTAGGACTAATCGAGACTTCTCTTTGGATTCTTTTGTTAGAATTATTGGGTTTTCAAAATCAAAATTATGCGAGTTATATATGAAATGTTTTTTTAATGCTGTGTTTTCTTGATTTCTCCCCTCAACGCTACTTTTACCTGATTTTATTCTATCTATCTGTCTTTTTGTTTGGAATATGTGTAGTTTGATGCAATCACTGCAGTTAATTTTATAAACAACATGTTCCATCTAATGTGATTTTTTTGTTTTAAGTTTAGGGTATAGGTTGTTATTGTTTGGTTGTTGTTAGAAAGGTATGGGGTTTAAATAGTTGCTTCATATTTTTCTGATGGTTGATAAATATATGGTGTTGTAACAAATTTTGGTTTGTCAATGATTCGTGTTATGTGTTGTGTGTGTGTGTGTGTTGTATGATTGTGATAATATTGTATATATGTATATAATATATATTATATATATAATATATATTATATATATAATATAAGTATATAAAAAGACAATAATTTATAAATTAAATTACATTTTTATAAATTGAATAATATAAAGTAGGATGTAAAAAGCTCTAGTGGACTGTCTTAAAATCGAGTGCCGAAGGTGCGAGGCGGCGAGCTCGCGAAGCGAGCGAGCTCATCATGTTATTAATTGAGAAAATTGAGGAAACAAATTTAATTGATCTTTAATAGCTAATAAAAGTTTTGGATTTC
>JAWQRP010005748.1:0-10377 GCA_033557875.1 Quadriops clusia
AAAATAAGCTGTAAAACCTATGGGTATTAAGACTCTTAGTCTTGAAAATGAGCTATAAAATCTTGGGTCTTAAGACACTTAAGGGATGAAAATGAGCTAAAAAATTTAGGGCTACTAAGACACTTAAGGGTTGTTAATACACTAAGGTTTAGAAAATAAGATGTAAAACTAAGGGCAATTAAGACAATTAAGTTTTGAAAATGTGCTTAAAAGTCTAGGGTTTTTAATACACTTGAGGTTTGAAAATAAATTAAAGGTCCACAATTAAGATATTTTGAGATTCTAATATCCAAACAAAATGATAGTAGTTAATAAACCAGATATTAGATCTTGAAAACAAAATTGCTATATAATAATAACAACATAATAATCGTACAATAATAGTGGTAATACTGAGTACATATTTTAGACGTGCATGCGTTTAAAGTTTTATATTTAAGAGAAAATAAGTTATGTTGCAACAAATGACGATTCGTACCTCAAAGGCTATTTTGAAGATTAAGACCATCGTCGGCAACAAAACGTTATTATACACAAAATGTTACATTCGTGAAGGATGTCTAGTCATTCCGAAGATTTCCTAACGTACGCGCCGAACAATAGAGGCTAGTTTATTACTTTTATTGTACTCTTTACGAGCCGTATGAATGGAGTATATACAAGTTAATAGATTACGTTGCCCTCCCTGGTTGTGTTGTAAGACGTTGTTGGACGTCCATTCTGTATTTACAATTGAGGCGTTGGTTCTATATATATATATATGTGGTTCTACCTTGTTATCAGCTATACTTACACACTTGTCCTTAGAGCGTCTGTGAAGGATGAGACTAATTGGGCAGCAAGTCCTAATCCGTGGAGGACTAAGCCTAAGATGCAAAGCCAACGTTTTCTGTAAAAAAATAAATATCATATAAGACAATAATATGTATTATGTAATATTAGTAATAATAATAATATTATATTTATATTTATTATATTTTTATTACATTATATAAGCGGTTAAGTTTTTTTTTATAAAATACAAAGATGGTGTAATCTCATAAAAAATACAAGAGGAATAAAACCTGATCGTGTGAGACGAATTTCAAAATAGTGAGTAAATACTGAAGGTTTATTCTGAGTAAAATATAGGCAACCAATAATGCGTTCGTGTAAACTTACGTTTTACTTGGTATAAAAGGTGCAGGTCCAATGACACAGAATCCTGCTGCTATGAAAATTGTCCCAATTATTGTAACGAGTTTGGGGGTGTTAATTTTATCACAAATCCATCCGCAGAAGGGTGCTGTTACTGCATAGACTCCTCCACTGATGACAAACATTAATCCTAACAACATTTTGGTGAAATTGAATTGCCTGAGATGAGGTTCCAACGTGGCGTGTAAAAATCCTATGGACATACTTGTTGAAGTAACACTGGCAGCTGCTAAGAGAACTCCGGGAATTTTTAAGGCTTTGAACATGGAAGCTGTATGAAAAAGACATCATTTAGTTTATTCTTCCTTTAAAATTGTTAAGAAAGAATAATCACAAACAGCTAACTTACAATAACATCTAACTTTCAGTAACATCTAACTTTCAATAATATCTAACTTTCAATAACATCTAACTTACAATACCATAGAAGTTAATAATACCACATATATGTGATAATACTAGTAGGTACGACTACTCACAAGTGGGTACGATTTCTGAGTTAGTAGGTCCAAAAAAAAGACATGCCAAACACACCAATTCAACTAGATGAAGAAATTACAAGGACAAAGGGGTAATCTACAGTTTTCCTACTTACGACCTCGATCTCCATCTTCAGATATGTCATGGCGAGGTAAGATGAATCTGGTCAAAATGGCAGACATGAAAAGAGCTGAGCCCATCACAGCAAAAGGAAGTGTGTATCCTCCGGCATCATACAAAGCTCCACCAACTGTTGGTCCAACGATCAGTCCCAGGCCGAAGAAGGTCTCCAGAGAAGCCTTTAGAAAACATAATCATAAGAAAACATAATCATAAGAAAACATAATCGTAAGAAAACATAATCATAAGAAAGCAATCATAAGAAATCATAATCATAAGAAAACAATCATAAGAAAACATAATCATAAGAAAACAATCATAAGAAAACATAATCATAAGAAAACATACTCATGAAACATAGCTTTTAAACTTACGAATGCTGTGGCTATGTTGTTGGGGAACTCTTTCGCTATGATGGCGAAGCTGGCCGTTAGGAAGGCGGCGTTTCCTAGGGCTTCTACGATCCTTATGACGAAGCTCAGGACTATGAACGGAATCCTTCCTTCCACTTTGTCCAAAAGTCTAAATGAATTTTGTCAAACGTTAACTTAAAATTAACTTAACTTAAAACTAATTTAACATAAAATTAACTTAACTTAAAAGTAATTTAACTTAAAATTAACTTAACTTAAAATTAACTTAACATAAAATTAACTTAACTTAAAGTGAACTTAACTTAAAATTAACTTAACTTAAAATTAAATCAACATAAAATGAACTTAACTTAGAAATTAATTACTACTTAATCTTCTTACCCAAAAAGGATGGCACATACTCCAGTCGTGTAAATACCTCCGTTGAATAAAACCTTAGGCCCAATTTTATTCAAATGAGCTCCATATAAAGGACTTATGATGAACACTACCAATTCGAAGATTCCAAAAACTAAACCGTATTCTGTGGCTGAGCAACCTTTCCGTTCGGCCTGCAAATACACAACAACAGAACAAACATTATTTACCGTCATTAGTTTTCCATTAGCTAAGTATTTGCTTTATTAAATTGTATTAATTATTTATTTGCGTCAACTATTAGCAAGTGCGCAGTAACCTGTCCTTTTAAGACAAAAGGTATGCAATGCACGTGAATAGGTTTGTGCAATAGGAAATCTTCCACTTTAAACAGTTTATGCAAAATTGGATGAATATTTACATGGTAACTTAACTAGATTATATCCGTTTTAATTTGTTGGTACCAGTTAGATAAGTGCATATTTTATACGTGTGTGCGTGTATATGTGACATAAATAAAGAGAAATCCTGATAGAGAGAGAGAGAGAGAGAGAGAGAGAGAGAGAAAGAGAGAGAGAAAGAGAGAGAGAGAGAGTAATAAAAGAAAAACTTGATTTAACATGTGATATAACATAGTTCACAACATAACCAACAAAAATATTAGACTGACTTAGACTTCGATAAGGCGATCAATTAAATTTTTGTGCTTCAAGTTTGTTCAACAATTTACTATGACCCCTTATCAATTATTAAAAAGCAATAAAACGTTCTCTATTAATAACCGCCGCCGTAAACATTTTAAATGCCTTTTATTCATGCCATGGAAAAATCTGGTTCGAAATGGGTCACAGAAATGTGAATAGAACAACTCAACAAACGAAGAAAAAGCGAAGAATTAGAAAAGCAATGTTGATCTTTAACGCAGGATGCAAGATTACACAAGCAATCAACTCGTCATCCTCTGAACCATTATCTCCGGCCAATTATCAAATGTTTACCAAATCCAATCTCTCCGGAGATATTCCCAAATGACAAGGTTGCGATTTGGCCTAAATACACAAGTAAATAGCTCGTTACCAAACTTCTTTAATTCTGAGATTTGCTTTTGGACCGTCTGACCTCGGAGTTCCAAATCATGTACGTAATCGGGATGTTGTCGGTATCTTAGAAACCCCCTCGTCAATAATATTGGCGCCCAAATTTTGTTTACGATTCAGTCGAGATTAATCCGAAATAAGCATATAAAATGTTTTTAGTTTTGAAGTTTTGATGCTTCTGTACTTTTCCCATACTAAATAATCCTTTAATAACGAAGATAATCATAGAGAAACAAAGATAATCCTTTGGAAACAAAGGTAATCCTTTGGACACAAAGGTAATCCTTTGGAAACAAAGGTGATCCTTTGGAAACAAAGGTAATCCTTTAGAAACAAAGGTGATCCTTTGGAAACAAAGGTAATCCTTTGGAATCAAAGGTAATCCTTTGGAAACAAAGGTAATCCTTTGGAATGAAAGGTAATCCTTTGGAAACAAAGGTAATCCTTTGGAAACAAAGGTAATCCTTTGGAAACAAAGGTAATCCTTTGGAAACAAAGGTAATCCTTTGGAAACAAAGGTAATCCTTTGGAAACAAATAAGGTAATCCTTCGGTAACAAAAATAATCCTTTAGGAACAAAGATCATTCTTTAGAAATGAAAATTATCCTTCTAAAGCAAAAAATAATGGACTTCTATCCAAAAAAAAATCTGTACTTACCTCGCTGGGGTAAAATGGGGCCTGCAAGGACACACAGATGGCGTTGCAAAAATCAGCAATACTGATAACAATAATAGTTAACCATTGTCTTCTGGTAAAGTTCACCATTCTCACAGGCTGCGAACAAAATAAAACACAAACACTGTTACTCTTGTCCGTAGAGCCAAAAAGAAGCACTTCGTCGATCAAACAAAATTATCGCTTTTTTATGCTGCTTGCTAAATCATGTTTAAAGTTCATGTAAATATGTATTAATTTGGGAAAACACTAGTGCGTAGGTACAGTCTGCACACGCGTGATATTATTAATATTTTTTTAATTATTAAACTTTTGTAACGATTCAAACTGATGAATTAAACTCTCATTAATATCTAAAGAAAATTATTAATGACTAAAGACAACTATTATGACAATGTAATTAGAATGGAAAAATACGATAATTCTTCCAGAATTTGGTGGTTATAATAGAAAAACTGTCTGTTTTTCATGACCAATTTTTTTAGTTGTTTTCATTAATTAAAATTTTAACACTGATGCTTATAGCCAACACTGTATTGAGAAGAGACACTAGCAGCAGTTTGTTGGAAACTAATTTGAAAATTTCTTAAGAAGGGTATTGTTAACTCGAAGATAAGCGTCTCTTAGTTTATTGGCCTTCCTCCAAGAGGCGGGTAAATTGAAAACCCACTAGATACTGGTGCGTAAAGAAGTGGCAAGTTCAAACTACCAAAGGTCGTGCAAGTATTAAACATTAAGATAAGTTATGTATTGTAATTCGCTTGTGCGATATGACGCTTAATTAAAAGTTGACATTCTTAATGCAATTTCTTTAATGTTAATTTTTACTAAAATATTTTTAATAAAATATTTTTAATAAAATATTTTTAATAAAATATTTTTAAATATGTTGAATTATCGTACTTACTCTGGCGCACAAAATTAAAACTGTAGGATCTTGTAGGAACTGGGACAAGAAACTGATAATGGCTCAAAGGGCACTGGTAGACTAGCAGAAATTTCCGCTTAAAGAACCAGTATATATATATTTATTCTACAAAGAATACCTTTCGTTTCCAAAGAATGCTTTATGTTTACAAAGAATTCTATTGACATAATTACTTGCCTTACTGTGCGTTGTATTGTAGTACTAATTGCTTAAATACCCTCAAAAGATTACTTATTTGTGCAGGACCAAAAAGGATAAGAACAATTAGGATAAAAACTACTTGGTAATGGTTCCCCCTAATTATAATGGGAATTGTATCCATAAAAAATAATGTAGGATGGAATAATATTTAACATTGTTAATAAACTATTAGAACTAGTTAAATCCTCTTATCAGGCAATAACTAGACTATGTATAAAATTTGTTAGCAGACGTTTTAATGCGTTCAATAGTATAGGGTCATCGGGTTATAACAAATAAAATTGTGTTCTTAACTCGTTGAAGTTTTAATTGGCCGAAACCATGAATCTATACAATTCGTGTTAAAGTGCACGTTATTGTCGGCGCCGGTCCTTTCATAAACAAATTATGAATCACAAATAGTTTCTTATCGGAAATTATAAAACAATAATACCCCTAATATGCTTCTGTGACAACAAATGTTAACGGCTTTTTAATTAGTGTAATAAAGCATTTAAAATAAAGCATTAAAAACTTCATTTGAAATCTTACTTATTTAAAATGTTTCTTACTATAAAATCCTAAAATACACATGAGCCAAATCAACAAAAATTTAATTGATTAATATTTAAATAATAATCTGCGCCTTATTTCTGCTACTAATAATATTTGATTGCATCATTAAATATTTACGAAAAATGTGTTAAAACCAATGAAAAAACGCAAATGTTTTGTATACAAAATTTTAATGTTAATCTACTGGTTCCGGGTTATCTAAGCGGAACTTTTTTAGTTGTATTTTCTTGCCAATAAGTTAAATGATTTGTACAAATGCATACAGTCAAATTTGTACCAATTGGTATTAATGGCATTAATGCAAACTCGTATACACGCAAAAAATTTTACCCCTCTATAACAAATATAGTTTCATTAATAAAACTTATATCATCATCCCATTTAGACCAAAATTGCAATTTCCTCAATTATGTACCAACAAATTTCGAAGTCTATTACATAACCTTGCAAAATTGAAGTCATTAAACATATTTATCATCATTAATCGACAGAAAAAATAATTTTCTGGGAGTTTTCGAAAAATGTAAGTACTCCAAATTTGCAGGCGGAATTTTATAATTGTGTAGCATGAAATTGTTATCTAAAATTACACTCTAAAATTACACTCTAAAATTACACTCTAAAATTACACTTCGGTTATATATAATTCGATTACCATTGTTGGAACTAAAAATGCACTAGTATAAAAGCTGGCAAAATTTGGCAATCGTCAGTTACATCGCAAACATGAAATTCAACTTGCTTCTGTTTGTTTTCGCCATTCTGGCTTTATTTGCGGTAAGAATTTATTACTAAAATTTACTAAATAATTAATTTAAACAAAAAGAATTGAATATCCAAAAATGTACTTTTCAGAACATTGGATACGCTTATCCATCAAACACTGAAGATGACCCAAAGGGACCTCCACCACCTCCAGAGGGCCAAAAGCCTTCTTTGGCAGATCCATTGCATGAATTTTATTGAACAATCGTCAGTATGATGGATAAACTTCCTTAAGGCGTTCCAATGTAAAATTTGATCCTCTCTACTTAATTATATAAATCTGATGCAACTCTCGTTAATTATTTTAATTCCTTTATTATCTCAAACGTGAAGATAATCCCTAATCACAAAGAAAACATTTTTGCCACTTTTTGACCCCTTGAACTTGAGCTTATAGTAATTTGAAACGGCTTGATAAGTTGTTCACGTTTAAGCGAATTGAAGATGAACGTTCAACTAGATTCGTTCTCTTTGCTAAAGGTTGAGCTAAACGTTATTGTTGTTGTTGTGTTGTGTATAGTGGCTAAATACAACACAAATTTAACAAAAAAACAAATCTCAGGCAATGACACCAAAACTACTCTATTTACGTTTGCAAGCCATTGAAAACTTAAGTCTGGAAATAAATTGAACACTTTATATCTAGACACAAATTAATTGCTCAACTCTTATCTTATGTTTCAAATATTTTAGGAATATTTTGTCTAACCATATTATCCGCTAAATTGGAGGCGATAATTCAATGAAACACATCATCAAAATGTATAAAACTTTTATTACGTACAATAAATACCTTCGGATCGCCTCTCAGCCTAGATCTTATTTATTTAACACAAACATTGGAATCACATAGAATAAATCGTAATATCTAGGGGAAATGGTTGATGCTTTATTTTATAACTGCTTATGTCAAACGATAACATTGTACATAGAGATCATAACTGACTAATGTATTAACATACATTGTTAGCTGTTATCAATGACATACATATTTAACTAATTGTGCTTTGTACAAATAACGACGCTGCTCAAATCTTAGAAAAATATTAATTTGCTCTATCGGGCCAATTAGGAAGTTATGAATAGATAAAAGTGATAGTTTCGGACATGTACATAAGTATATGAAAATAAATAAAGTTTGGTGGTTATTTTATTATTATTATTATTATTATTATTATTATTATTATTATTATTACTGCTAGTATATTAGCAAACAAATTGTTATTAGTGAGAGTAAAGACAATTTTTAAGTATTCTGCAGGTGTACTTTAGTTAAATTCTTTGTTTATTTAAATAGTTTATTCATTTGTTGTTTATTTATTTAAATTGATATTTTTTAAATTGTAATGTTTTTAAATTGTTGTTTTTTCTAAATTGCGTATTTATTTAAGTTGTTTATTTATTTAAAAGCTAGTTGACTAGTTTTTTCTGAATTTGAGCAGCTTAACGTAAATGAATTTTGTTTATTCAGGCAACCAAACCTGCATAGGAACTTTGAGGAAAGCGCTGTTCAAGAAGGCTTGAAAGTGCCTGGCAATCGCCCTAGATGCCGCTGGCTTCATTTCTCCGATGATTTCGTTTGCGTTTTGGTTCAAGAACTGATTCATGGCTTCACCTGCAAAAGGAATTTTATTTCATTTTTAAATTATACAACGAAGTAATTAAATAATGTCTCCATGTTTAATACCTATGATGTTGCCATTGTTGATGATGTCCCTTACGCGAAATCTGCTCTTTTGCAACTGGAAGTCCACGTACATTTTCTCGACTTTCATGAATTTTATCCTTTGTTTGTTGTAAGCTTCTTTGCCGTACATTTTTGCAGCAGCGTCCACGTCAACTAAAAAAATTTATGATTATTTTCATTCATTATTTAGATATTTATTTACTTATTTATTTAGATATTTATTTACTTATTTATTCATATGTAATTTTGTATTCTAATTTATTATATTCGGTACTCAGTGGTCGTTGATAACTTACGAAAAACAGCCCAAAAGTCTCCTCTGGATCTCACAGGGAAAAGAAGTACATTTCCAATAACCTCGTATTTTCCTCTAATTTCTATTTTGGGGAGCTTCATGCCTAGTTCGATGTTGAGGTTTCTTACGTCGGCTCTAACAAAATATTATTTTATTATTATTTTTTAAATATTTTTCTGGTATTGATTTAATATTAATATTATTTTGATATTATTTGAATATTAATATTATTTTAATATTAATCATATTTTGATAGTATTTGAATATTAATATTATTTTAATATTAATCATATTTTGATAGTATTTGAATATTAATATTATTTTAATATTAATCATATTTTTATATTATTTTAATATTAATATTATTCTAATATACAGTCAATTCAACTCACTTTATATTGCCAATGGTGTAATTACTTGCTCCATTGACCGTCACGTTGCTAAATGTGGCTTTAACCCTTACTGCGCCATGTCCATTTTCCATAACCAACTTGTCAATCTCAAGTGGGTCGATGCTAGGTACATCTATGTCTTTGATTCCGCTTACTAGATAAGGCCTTAAATGATTGAATGTTCCTCTTAAGCAGGTGTTGAGCTTTGGGTCGTCCTTTTTGCAGGGTAGAATGTATTCAGCTAAAAAATTAAATGTGTTGTAATTAATTTATTTTTTTGAAATATTATGTATTTAAACAAAAATATACTTAAAAATAGATTGACATTGAAACGAAAATACTCGTTATTGTATATTGGTAACCAGGTTAGTTTCACTAAATTTCTCTTATGCATAGTTCAGTGTCAAGTTCAACGCTATAAGGTAAATACTATTGAATGGTATAATGTTTTTGTTAATTACGAGTTCGATAATTAAAACAAATTTTTTCATACAATTTGTACCTATACAATACATATAAATGTTATAAATAAATATAGATTAATGCAAACTAAATAATTAATAGAAGCAAATAAATAATTAAACACCAAGTGTAAATAATCTTCTAAATTTTTTATTTCGCTAGATTTTAATAAGTTTACATGCAAAGGTACTTTCATTTGATCTACTTAAAAAAATGTATATTTCATTTTAACGTCATTTAAGATTGCCATCAACAATCATAATTACCGTTGTAACGTATGTACGTACGTACGTAGTAGGCAATGTCATGCAATGAAAGAGCAGAAAAAAATAATAGACAATGTGTATTAAAAGCCAAAGAAATAAGTGCCTGTGACATTGATTTGATGAAATAAGTTGTCGCCATCAAGCCGATGCTGATCGAGTTTGTATTCTACGATAAAGACTATAGAGTTTAGAAACAGGACAAAAACGCAATGAATGCGGTGAACATGTTGCTGAACGAAGTTCGTAGTAAAATGAACCAGTGTTTGCGAATCGTACAAAAGGAACATCTGTGCTACTGATTCAAATATGTATTGCAAATTACATTACTATAAATAATATTAAATTAATAAACGATATATAAGATTATTCTGTGTATACAGTAAGATTATGTGATGTCCACGAGTATATCGTAGAATGTATTTATGTATGTGCACTCGGCAAGATGTTTATGCGTCCATGATTTTGAGTTTAGTTTTATAATAAAGTCAGGTTTTTGTAAATTGAATAATATTGGCACTCGGAGC
>JAWQRP010005749.1:0-10376 GCA_033557875.1 Quadriops clusia
GCCAATTAGAGATACAAAATTTCATACAAATCGGTCCAGCCGTCTCGGAGGAGTTTGCGGTCCAACTTTTGTGACACGAGAATTTTATATATATAGATAGATCACATTGCATTAACATATGTTTATATTTACTATATGTATTTTAAACATTCGAGTGTATTTCAATAAATAATCCCTGAATCCGTTCAGCTGTACAACAGCAATACACCACTGTATGTGCGATTGCATAAAATCCCGAGAAGAACGGTTGTTTGTGAATAAACATCCCATTGTCCAAAGAAACGACCGGTTGCATCAGTTCCTGAGAAAAAACGGACATGTCAATAAAAAGCAATGATTTCCTAACATTACGACGTCGATGACAAAATAAATCGATGAAGTGTCGTCATGCTGTACGTAGGTACGTACAGCATGCAGAGGGTAAAGTCGTGAGAGAAGTCACGTGCTCCGAATCCAGAACAATAACAGCACGAACAACTCGGTCGACTCGGTCGCTTGAACAGTCAAAACAACTGGAATTTTAAAACGTCTGTTACTTACCTACCAACAGCCGAAACGCTTTTGAATTTTATCACTCAATTTAATAGCTTTCTTATCTGTTACTGTTCACATTTCTACCTGATTATTTACATAAATGCGTGAAGAAAACATTTGAATCGGTCATATTGACATTGCTGACGCAACCTATTATTTTTATCGAACTAGAAAATCTGTCCGAGTTTCAATAATGAGAATCGAAAACCATAAACAGTCAGCTACCGATGACCTCTACAAAAGTCAATGATGGTATTATGCACCTATAATTAATAAATCAATAAGGACGACATACATGACGTCAATACGAATTAACATGAATGGCATTCAGTCGTTTGTAAATCTAAGTATGAATTAAAAAGTCAAATAACGGCGGAAACGATCTGGAAACGAGATGCAATGATTCAATGATTGTCGGGGCGAATCGTACAACTGCAAATTTTCTCTTTATTACTTCAACAGGTGTTTACATTTTAAAAAGGCATTGTTCAAGAATTCGGATATATCACGAACCGAAACGACTTGTAACGAACAGACACGAAGTTAACCGAGCGATTTTAAATTACGATTTTATCGATATAATATGCTCATTAAAATTAATAAAGAAATACATTTTCAACAGTATTTATAAAATATCAAATAACTGAATTAAATAACAACTTCGAGTGGGATATGTTTTTATAAATTCACTTAAGTAATATTACGTCATCAGAACACATCATAAAAATGATGTGCATTTATTTTATTATTAGACATATTCTTCACGTTTAAGAATTACAATGTTGGTCACAATCATAGTCACAATTTTCCATTTCTAACAAATTTCGAATATGTAAAATTATTGTTTGATAATATCTATGACGTTACACGTTATCACGTTTTTTTTTTTTTTATAAATATATAGTTTTATAATAACGTAAAGGTAGAATTTAACAGTAACGAAAAATGTAAACGCTTTTAAGGAATTAATTTAAACGTGAGGGTGATTATATTTCGTAAAAAAAATATACAAGTGCATAAAAACACGTGAGATATAAATAGCTCGAATAGTCATAATATTCTGAAGAAATTACCATGAACTCGGCTTGAAATGAATCAGTGACGTTAATCATAATGATCATAATAAACAACGACGCATTTGTACGTATTCTCATCTCGTCACGATTTCGTCCCGCCAGAATCTAGAACCGTCGTCCGCGCAAGCGTCCCACTTCGATTTCCCGAACATCATGACGATCATGACGAATAGCAGCGCCATAGCAGCATTTCGAGCATTTCAAAGCAAAATGGCGTTGTAAGTGAATCGAATGTGTAACAGTATTGTCAGAAAATGTTCGTAATAATGGAGAAATCAGTGCGATCGAGTTCATTTTTGTGCGAAACCGTATCACAGTTATCCCGCGTCGTTACCGAACCGAAAAAGAATCAGATCGGCTATCGCGTCCGTCGGAAAAGCAAGTTGGTGTTGAAAGGACCTTGTACGACGAATAGGCGCGACAGACGGGAACGGGACATCGTCTGGAGTGATGCTAAGTTCACTTTTTAAATATACGCTCAGGACTGTAGTTTTACAGTGACGTGAACAATGAATTTTGCGTTCGCGAATCGTAGGTTCGGGATGAACCAACCGAACATGAGGATGTTCGGTACCGTAGGGTTGATAACGACCCAGCCCGAGGGGCTGTTTTTCAAACAGGATGTGGGTGTATTGGGTAATTGCGGCGATATTCTCCGCAATATCAACAGTTCCATCATATCGGACAAAACGTTTTCAAATCCCAATTATGTTAACAAGCACAATCCGAAAATACTGGCTCCAAGCGTAGCAGGATTGGTGAACCTTAACAAGGACACAGCTAGAACCCAACGGAGCAGCGAAAAGCAGCCGGGGAAATCTGAATCCCAACCGGAGCAGCATCCATTACCTGAATCGTCTAGTCAAAAGCCGATAATTAGCCAAAAAACGTTCCAAGTTGTAAATACGCAGTGTGAAGCTGAAAACTCATCGGGAACGAAAACAAAGCAAGGTTTAGAGAAAACAAAACTGAAAATGAAAAGCAAACCAATTGAAATTGTGGACAAGAGGAGGTTTAAATTGAGAGAAACACCAAACAAAGAAACCTTAGGCATAGAAATGATGGGAACTGTGCATCCTGACCACACAGTCGATTCATCAAAACAAAGTAAACCAATTGGAGTTGAGAAAACACACAGAATGAAACGAGATACCTCGGAGGAATCGTCAAAAGAAACGATATATTCACCAAAAATGAAGAAAAAGAACAGAAATCGTAAGAGACGGAAGAACTCAAAGAAACATAGGCAGATGGCACCTGTGGAGCCTTGCAATATGCCATTGAAAAAACCCAGGTGCAAGAGTCGGATCAAGAAGCAAAAACCATGGGATAGAATAAACTGTTCAAAAATAGAATTTTTCAATGACAGCGACTCAAATTCTGATTGCTGTGAAGTCATCAGCATCAAGATTGGAAATGAACTTAAATCTTCCCCTATAGAAATCCAATTGGATAAAGTTCTGTGCTTAGAATCGCCAATGTCAATATCCCCGTGTCATCACGAACTGCTCAAACTGGGCTCTTCGAAGTCCAGTTCGAGCAGCCCTTGTTCCCCGGCTCTTCATACATTGCGGCTGTCGTCGGAGTGTGAGAGTGAGGATAGCTACATTACTTTTGAGCACAGTACATCAGAAGATGAAGATTCATTGAGCTTCTGCGAGGAAGACATTGAGGACACTGATTTTGATGAAGAGACTGATAGTATTGATTCCAGCTTTGATATCGTTGATTTCTGTATGACACAAAGTTTTTGCTACAAGAAACCTAAGAAGGTAATTTTTATATAGTCAATTTAAAATACATTTCAGTTATTTTTTATTGCGACCATAACATATAAATAATTCTATAAGAATTTATAAACATAAAGCAACCAACCGACATCAATAAACATATTTTTTTACTAATAATTCCAGTAAGATAAGCAGTTATGGTATTTAAAACATTCTTATTTACTTTATATAGAAATACTAGAATAACTGATTGTTAATTAAATATTCAATATTTATTTTACTAATCATTTGTTTGTGCAGCATAACAAAAAACTTTTAATGATTTTGATTAATACTTTTAAATTTTTTTCATATAAACAAGAAATGAATATTACTATCTGATTCAATATTATATAACATTGCATTCTATTTCTGAATAATGATGAGGGAAAGTACCTCGGTGAATGTTCTTTGTAACAGTAACAACAATACACATGCGATAACGAACGGTTCGCTGGGACAAGATAACAGTGGACGACTGCAAATCTAAGACATAAAAAGTTCAATATAATTCAGAACGGGTCCGTCTCCGAATTCAATAAAAAAAGCGAAGCTTATTTATTTACGAATGCGAGGACATTTGAACCAGTACTGATACAGAAATACAGAACGGCCGTGCGTTTCTCGGCGACCTTGTACTCTGAAGGTCGTTAAAAATCACCGCGCGGGAAATTCCATTGGGAGATTTTGCATAAAAAATTATCAAAACTTGATTATCGCTCGCCGTGACGACTATTGTTATTGTTTTCTCTTTTTTCGTGTTTTTGGTTCACCGCACGTTTTTTATCAAATTTGTTTTTGATATCTATCTGAAACAAATAAAAATATTTCAATTTTATTTTTTTGCTATGAATACATTCATTTCATAATCACGTGGTTACTTGCTGACATTTGTTTATCACGTCTGAATAAAAATTGCAATGCTATCAAATGAGATTTGTTTTCGGTCAGTTTTTTCCTGATTAATCATAAAAATAAATCTCATGTTAAAGAATTAATTAATGTATTATTCTATTATTATTCACATGTTATTAATAATATGTTATTTATTTTCAGGTTTCTTTTAAAAACGATGCATATCTGTGTGAAGTTCACCCGATGGTCAAATGGGATTTTGCATATCGCTCGGCCCGAAAAGGGCCCTGGGAGCAGATCGCACTTGACAGGGATCGTTTTCAGAAGCGCATTAACGTAGCAGACGGAGTCATTTCCAAGGTCTTACGACCGGAACATAGAAATAGAATCTATAGGGAAAGATTTGAGAATTGCGATTGCTGATGACTTTGAAGGACATTTAAACGATAAATTACTGTTAGAAATTATACCATTGCTCTTTTTGTTTAGTACAATTTTAATTAAAAAGTAATAGTTATTGTAATTAATACTTTCTTGTGCTTCTAATTATTTTTATGATATTTAATTGATATTACTGCGAACCAAAATAAAACGACTGTGGTATAGTTTCTCACAGTGAATTACTTTAACAGGAACTTGAAGGCTGTGTTGTAAAGGTGAATATCATCATTTTAGTGATATTGTTTTGGATTCGGCGAATCTGAAATGATCTTGTAATTGTGTTCAGTAAATGTTTGAAAAATATTCGCTTTAAATAATATCATGTAAAAAGTAATATATTATGAGATATTTTTGTTATGACAGAATAAAAATTTTATGGTAAAAATTAGACGAGCAAAATTTTAATATAATTTTGTTTTTATTTATAAGTACATGTAACTTAGGTAAATTTTATTATTTATGTTCTTAATGTTTAAGCTAATTTCTATAAAAGTTCACTTGAACAGTGCAATTGTCATTTCACAAGTCCTTTGTATTGTTTTTGTTTTGGTGAACGTTTTAAGGAAACGGTGAGTTAAAAAGCATTTGGCAGCAAAGTGTTGTATTTATCATTGTTGTCTGGGGTATTTATCTTATGTTAATTATGTCATATGTAATTCTTTATCTATGGGATGATGGGTTTAGGTTATCTTTGTACATAAGTTAATATAAATAAATTTATATTGAATTATCTTGTAACGGCACTTCTATTCTCTTCAGTCAATGAGTCACAAAACTGTTGTCATGAATGGGGTATTTCATAACCCGAGTAAATTATGTTGCTTTTAACAAATTTTGTAACTGCTTTGATATAAAATTGAATTTGTTCCTGTAACCAAATTTGTATGTAGATTATCTGAAGAATTAAGAATAATAAAACAATTCACGCACTTCATTTGTGGCAAAATTTTTAAATATCCTTTTGAATTTCCTTATTCGTTTGTCAATATTTATTTGATTATTAGATTTGGCTTCCTCAATTAATTCAGACAGAATTAGAAAAACTCCGCATTGTGTTATATCGTCCCTGAAAGTTTCAGAATAACTGTTCACACCGGTCTTGATTTGGTGGCAATATTATATACATACTCTGTAATAATTAATATAGGGCTAGCTATTTCTTTTGTCAGAAATTCCTTTACTAAATTCACTAATTTCATATTGAATTTATGAAAACAATTCTCCAATCTGTATACTGTCACTGTACTTCGTTCTGTGTTATTCTGCAAAAGTGAAATCAAATCAATTTTTCAGATTGATTTTAACTATAAATAAATAATATTACCTCAGAATAGATAACTATACTGTTAATTTCCATTCCATCCCTACTTTCTAATTCATCGCATTTTAATTCAAAAGTAAACCTTTTTGATTTCAAATGGTCATTTTTCGATGGCCAAAACTGTCTGAAATTCTGAAAAACATCACTATGTAAGGTTCCATAAACTTATCTATATTAAAAAGCTTCACTTCAATAAACCATACTTGCTTTTGAAATGATAATATAGTAGCAAATTTATTTTTCACTATCCTATACCATAACTCTTCCTTCCCATTAAGATCCTCAATCCAGATGTTGAATCGATTTTTTTCGAGAAATGTGTCGTAAGTTATGAAATCTATAAAAAGAAAAGCGTTACAGTTAGGTCCGGGAAGTCAGCAGTACTCTTGGAAGCACTAACGACGAGACTGGTATCAATCGTTAGTGCTCCATACCGTGCATCAGCAGTCCCATCCGTTTTCGAGATTTCGACCCCCCCCCCTCGGGCACTGCTGACTTCCCACCCTTTTTTTAAGCACTAACGATTGATACCAATCTCGTCATTAGTGCTTCCAAGGACACTGCAGACTTTCTGCTTTCTGAATCTTTACAGTAGGCACACTACGATATATGCAACCCGCTTTTCATGCGTGTATTGCAAATTGCATATTTAATAACTCATTGTTAGACCCAGAACTATTTTACTTACTGGAGGATTCTTGTTGCTGAACATTTATTAATTCATCGATCCACGAATCAGTTTTCAGAGAACTTAAAATGCTCCTAACATTATTAGACGTTATGTTTTTCCCAACGATTATCGGAATTGCATTATTTAATAAATATTCTACTAAAGCTAAATATGCAAACTGATATTGAAACTGAAACATAAGAAAACGAAATTAGAATCGTGTAAGCACGTAACTGATAACTATGATAAATTTATAACGTAACCGTACGATATCAAAAATTATTGATAAGGTATCATGGTCCCAAATTGATTATAACATCCGTTCTGGCAGTACGAGTGAACAAATAGTTTATATTCGAACCTGGTGTCACTTTGTGATTCGCATTTCAATTGCTAGTAAGTAACCGTAATAATATTTAAGTAAAAACTCACAATAGTACTGACGAGATCTTCTCTCTGGCTCTGTAATTCATAAAAGATACTCATCACGTCCACTTCTCTCGCGTCCAAAGCCATTCTAATGCAGCAGTGGCACAGAATCGCCACCCCCGTTCTCCCGATTCCCGCGTCACACGTGACCGCAATGGGAAACACATCCGCCGATTGCAGAAAGTCGAACAAAGACTTTACCGAAACGGTATCTATGGGGATCCCTTTATCCGTCCATGAATAGAAATGAAACTGTTTTATCTGAAAAGCAAAAGCGACATCTTGCGTTGTATGTTATGCGTCCCGCGTTACACAAGCATAACTCATACTTACAATTCTCACCATTTCTTTATTTTTTACTGAAACCAAATGAAAAGTTCTTTCGTCGAAATGAGCGTAGCTACGGCTCTCTTTAAAGATCACTGCCAATGTTGAATATTCCGTTGATTCTTTATCCGGCCAAAATTGCTCTTTGTTTGTGCTCGAGTCGTATTTGTCCGACAACGTGACGATAAATTGGACTTCCTCTTGCATAATCATCCTCCAAAAATCGTGTCTCGTTACGCTTCTGGGGTTTTGAGTAGCGATGTACATTTTCTGCCTATTGTAACCCTTAAATTTCATTTTATATTTCAATTGTTTACATGTTTACAACATTTCTTACGTTTATATAACTAGCGTTGATATAATCCGAAAACTCATCTTTGTCGATTTTTTTTAGAACAACGCGGTTTTCATCATCTGTTAAATAAATAAATAAATTAATGGACGTGCAAGGTTATTTTGTTTTTATTTTATTCTTTATAGTTCTAATATGTAATGTCGGTTATTAAACATTTACATTTATAAAAATTATTCACACTCAAATTTATGTAACCTTTAGTACAGTAAATTAACGCACTCGGTATCGATTATATCCAAAAGTAAAAAAAAAAATATTTATCACGTTTGCAAATAAAAAGCAAATTCCTCAAAAAGATTATACATAGAATGTATTTTCTATGAAAATATTAAATAAACGTTGTTTCTTCTAAACTTATCTCTATTTATAACTGAATGTTTATTTAGATATTAACATAGCAAATAATACACGCAGATAAATATAATAGTCAATATTATTGTAACTGAAAAAAAAAAAAAAATACTTACAAGGAATCACATTCATAAAGCGATTTTTATATTGATTTTCCTCCTTTAGTCCGATAAGTTTACTTTTTTGAATTTCTCTAAAATAATAATAAGAGTAATTTTAAAATAACGTAGTAAAACAAAATTCAGTGGTGTAACATTCTGCATTTCAGAGGTTGTGACTCACTGATTGAAAACACTCACTTGACACGAACTAGCGTTTGACAGCTATCATTAAATACATTATTGATGATATAATCTTTAAGATTGGCGCATTTGATTGTACCATTGTTTGGAATAGTAGTTTTGTTTGGTCTGGCAACAGAACTGCAGTAATTTAAGTTGATTTCCTCGTATTCTGACTCTTTTACGACTATCTCGTTTGGTTCTGCATAGAAGTGCAAGTCCAGTGAACTTTCTATGTATTCATATTCGTTATTCAAAGGTCGCTTTCTTTTTCTGCTAAGACTGCAACTTTAACATTTTTAACAAGCTCCGACAAGAAGTGTCACTTCACTTACATAATAATAAGCGCCGTTACTAACACGAAAGTGGCAACCGTGGCTAGTGAATAAGAAACGTAAGACAAACTGACGTCAGAATGATGCTCGTCTGATACTTTTCCTGTATTTATATTCGTAGTTGTCCTCATTGTCGTCGTCGTTGTCGTTGTCATCATCGTCGTCGTTATTGTCGTTTCTGTTAAAGGTTTTGTTGATTTTGTTACTGCAGTAATGTCTGTTACCCTAGAACTGTTTTTCTTGATATAATCAACGGATTGTTTTGCAAATGTCGCTGCCGAACCGTTCCAGTTTCTGGCCAATAAATACACCGAAAACGACCCTTTTGGAATAGGCTTGTCCGTTAACGTGACATTGAATATTTTTGACGGTCTCTTTGAATTTCTCCCCAAAGTAACTCTTTGATAGTTATTTGTTACCTAAACATCGAAATATAGTTGAGAGTAGGTTATCGATTCGCGATTTCAGAACATGTTTACCCGTAATTCTTCGGCGAACCAAAACGTGTGACTTATATTTAGATAATCTTTGATGTAATTTGCATTAGATGCATCGGTTGGTGTAGCTTTGTCTTCAATAATAATGACAAGATGACTGTATCGCGATGTAGTGTTCGTTTTGAGCGGTGGTACGTCACAGTGGAGGGTGTCGTTCGTCGAACTGCAACGGAATTCGCCGGTGAAATCTGGATTCGGTAAATAATCTGAAAAACGAACGGTTCTTTCGATCACGGTCGAGATCGCGAATCTGATCGCAATCACCTTTGTCACAATCGTCTCCGGTGTAGCCCTTCTCGCAAACGCAGTTACCGGCGCCGTCGTCCCGATCGGGCCCGCAAATGCGGCTCTTGCGGCAGAAGTCCGTCTGGAAAACGGACCAGCAGGAAATGTTGCAGCCGGTCCCCACGTATCGCTTATCGTCGCACAGCGTCGTCCTTTCGTTGTAAGACGTCGACGTCCGGGCGCGAGTGTATTTTAAAGCGACGCAGTTGGGTTCCTCCCGCTCACCCCTCCTGGCCTCCGAGCTGCGAACAACCCTCGTTTCTGTAACAATCACCGAATTAGATCGCGGGAAGGATTCCTGATTTAATGGTTTCTGTTTCGTATGTAACAACCGTTTTTACTGCACCTTCGACTGCCCTTTCTCGATATGGCCCAGAAACCGTCCCGAGCTTTCTCTTTTCTTCCGTTTATTTTCCCTTGCATCGTTATTGTTAAATTATCAGATTCCCCAAGCGAATATTCCAAACGATGCATCTCCCATTCGATTATCTATACATATTATTATAAAAATAATATCAATTGCATTATCATTACATTACTATATTCATATCTCAAGTAGGAGTGGGGAAACTATAGAGTTGTTCAATACCGATGGCTCACCTCTCTATTATCAAATTTCAGTTGCGGATAAAACGTTTTGTTTATACCGATGACTCTTCCTTTCGTTGAAATTTGCACTTCGATGTAACAATCGTCGCACATGGCCGCGTAAAATATCATACAAAAGTAAACACCGTTTTCAAGTTGCACATCTTTTACCAGAACCGTTTTATTTATCGTCAGTTTCGTGTATGTATCTAAAATGAAATGAAACCACACATCAACGAACGTTTCCATGTGATAAAACTAT
>JAWQRP010005750.1:0-10375 GCA_033557875.1 Quadriops clusia
TCCTTTTGTACGATTCGCAAACACTGGTTCATTTTACTACGAACTTCGTTCAGCATCATGTTCACCGCATTCATTGTGTTTTTGTCCTGTTTCTAACCTCTATCGTCTTTATCGTAGAATATAAACTGGATCAGCATCGGCTTGATGGCGACAACTTATTTCATCAAATCAATGTAACAGGCACTTGTTTCTTTGGCTTTTAATACACATTGTCTGTTTTTTTTGCTCTTTCATTGCATGACACTGCCTCCTATAACATTTACGTATATGCACATTCCACAGTTCTTGATTATGTTCCATCCAAAGTTCCATCGCCTAACTTCACTTTTCGAAAATTCACCAGATCGCCTTTAAAGCTCCAAAATGCTATACTTTAACTAACCGTTAATGTATAATTTACACGTTTTGGCCCATATTTAGGCCCCAATAGGGCTCTAAGACGTCGTTCCTTCAAAAAATGACAGCGCCGTAGATGGTAAGCCGCCTGCGCTGGAGTTGAAATGTGAATATTCCGACTTTCAGCTTCAAACTTGTTTATAAGGGGGGTACCCGTGACCCTTTGGTACGAAACAAATTATTCGCTAAAATAAACGATTAGAGCGAAACAATAATTTATTTCGTTGTTTTTTAATTTGTTGATGCAAGTAGTTGAATTCTCCTTTACAAAACTCATTGATGTTCTTTAAAATGCGGTTATTTCATATTGGCGCAACCATCGATACACACTCACCATAGAAATCATATTCCTTAAAATGGGAAAATTACCGACGGACGGACGTACGTACGTACGTTACGACGGTAATTATGTTTGTTGATGTATGTAATGTTAGATGATGAGTTGAAAACCAAAAGGGTAAATTGTATATATCCAGTCTGATACTCATTTTTTGAATAAATAAATAAATAAATTTAAAAAAAATTCATCCGTAACAATAAATGTAAGCGTACAGTCAGAAGAGTACATCTGAATTGTGAACATCTATACACGCAGAATTAGTCCACAACAGGTAGGTAGCACTGCAGTCGTTGAAAAGCCCACCTGCATGTGTAAAGTTTCCACTTTAATAAATTGCCACCGACATCACTCGCGAAAATGAATTTTCTTGTCTAATGGAAATTTGCATCGGAGCATGTATTATTCATTCAAAAAGCGAAGAAACGAGAGGGGAGAGCATCGCGTGCAAAAGATAAAGGGAAGTGCGTGCACGTTGTATAAATTCGACGGGAAATAAAGCGATCGTAATGAAACGAACAGGTTAGAGGGATGGAGAAGATACGCGACCGTCATTGCTTTAAGCGCCGGAAGGGTGTCCAAAGGAAGCCGAAGGTTTGTTTCTGCGATAATCTGTTCTGCCTTTGGTAGCAACCCTAAGAGCTGGGGCAATTTTTCCACGCTCATCGTCGAGGGAAATTATTCCAGATATTTAAGAAGGTATACTCCAGACAAGTTTTACTGTTAATATATTCATTATTAGGTGGATAAAATAAAAAGAAAATGAATGAAGTAAGGGGAAACGCCGGGCACACTCCGATAAAATGAATACAAATTCTGGGATTTGGGCCGAAGAGAGAGTGTTTTAATAAAACAGGTCCATTAGAAACGGAAGCTTTTGGAGACTCCCGCGTGCAATGGATGTACGAAAATAAGATTCTAATTCAAAACAAAACGTCTAAATAAACAGGTTTACGTTTGAATATTTGGAAAGCGAGCGAGTTGAGTGGAAATCCGATATGTTGCTACTAATGGTCCTTCATGGACGAGTGCTATTTCCGTGTGTCGAATAAATGCCTGTGCCACTGGAGTGCACAAAAGAGCATTGCCAACGCAACCACATTCAAGTTAAATATCCCAGAGGACACAAGAGTGTTACGGTCAAATCTAACCACCCCTCGATGCACTCCTCTGCTCAATTGACCGAATCGCAGGAGCGGTGCTGTTACAGCCAAAACCCTAGCCATACATAGAGACACGCACCGAGCAGGTGAGGTAATGGCCAAGAGCTAGGGGGGCTCAAACAAGGCCCTCGACTCGAGCGATGTTCATACTAAGAGAACGATGCCTATAGCCACATATATATATGTGCTATAGCACAGACTTATAATAAGGGGACGATGTCCATACGAAGGGGCGATGTAACGTCTTTATTTCAACTGGTCGATGTGGCGTGAAAATGCTATCCCCTTCGGCCCCCTCGCCTCAAGGAGGTCCGAATTTAATGTTTTCATCCGGTCGTAAGCCGCACGAATAGCAAAGTAGGACGAATTATGGGCCATTCCGTTTTATGACAATTGCTGCAAAGGAATTTATCGGAGAGGAAAGCAAATAACGTTTAAACGACTGAATTTACTTTAAATCTTTATTGTGAAATTTTATTAAACACATCTGTTTGATTTAAGAAAATTCGTTAAAAAGGATAGGTACTCATTAATTTTTATTTTAATACTAGCAGACCCGTCGTTCTTCGAACGACACTTTGAGTGCATGGTTTTTTCAAAGGGGCAAGAGTGTAGTGTACATGATAGAAGTGGAAAGAGAGGCCAAGACATTGTTTGAATGAGAAGAATATTATTATACACGAATTCGTAAGGCGAAACAATATGTTGAAGAAAGTAATTGGTATCAAAAATGATTTTAGAATCTTTGAATATCAAATATGAAAACTTTTCAATAAATTAAAAAAAAAGAAAGTAATAATATTACTAAAATATATAACCAAAGTATTAAAAATGCTAAAATATGTAACCTTTATATGAATATAAATAAAAATGTTTGTTCTTTAAGTGAAACTTATTTTTATGCTATATATGTCAAAACTACATAAATAAAAAAAGGAACAAAAAATATCAATCAATCACACAATAAGAAATTTCAAGTGGCTAATACAGAACGGACGCGGCTAATGTAGGCACCACACAGAATGGTAAAAACTAAAATCGCTTGTACAAAATCCAGTCTCCCCTATAGAACGGGTACAGTTTTTTGTGCACACGATTCTGGTTTCTGTATTGCCTAGTGGCGATGAGTCAATTAAACAATAAGAAGAAGACGTAATTGTCAGTGGTTTGACTATTCGCCAATCTGACTTATAATTGCACTGAAAGTTATCAAAATTGAAGGGTTATGAGGAGTTGATATAATTGTGGATCATATATCTGGGACAATCAAGGTGTTACCCGCTTATGGACATGTCAGAGGGAGGAACCTTAGCTATTTTGACTTCCAACACCTAGCCCGAGCGCCCCAAATCGAATAGGACCCAAAAAATTACATTCGAAACGTAAGCAATAGGAAGGTGTTTTATTTATCCCGATCCTAATGTCTGCACACCAATATCGACTGAAATAATACTACATGAAGTTGTATCCCACAACACTGAAGCACGCAAATCGACGGTTGCCATGTAAACGTTAAATTTGTCAAATATTCTCTTTGGGGTTCACCTACCGGAGCTATTTGGGCCCCCCTGGCTAGGTTGCGGAAGTCAAAATAGCTGCGACTCTTCCCTCTGACATGTCCGCAAGCGGGCAAAACTTTGATTGTGCAGGATTGATTGATTGAATATTGATTATAAATATTAATGGCAAATTTTAATTAAATTCTACAGAGCAAATAGGAAAGTGCAACGGTAGCAATGTTCCACAAACCAAATAGGTTCCGTCAGGTTTTGACTTCTCCGTCAAAAATACGATTGGAATTAATTGGGAACGGAACGGCACGAAATGGTTTGTAGGTGGAATGAAAAGTGTGTATGCTCACATTCTTTTTCATATAATTTATGTAAATGATCCTTCCATATGGAAAAGAAAGGAAACTGAACGTATATGTGGATGAACCTTAAATCGTTTATAAACAGGTTTACATAGTGAACGCACCCATTCCCTCGTAAAAGATGTGTCAATTTCACAATTAAATTAAACCTTGCAAGACAATGTCAACTTCACGTTAACCTAAAATTATTCACTTGACAGATGTCAACTTGACGTTAACATAAAAATTATAATTTTGACGAAAGTATATTAAATATTGCTTCCATAGAAACCGATTTCAGGAAATTTTGTCAAACTTTAAGACTAGTCTACATAATGGCCCATATTAGACCAACACAAGCCATAGTCCATCGTATTTGGCCTAGCATGGGGTACGATTTGCTACACAATTGTCTTTGCTCATTGTGTGGCCCAACGCATGGGCCATTGCAGTGGCTCATAGTGTAGAAGACCCATTAAACTGTAATTTCTCTTCTCTGGTACAGACACTCGGCACAAAGCTGTCTGCCCGAGCGCAACAACTGCTTACGATGATTCAACCTTTGCGATAAACAGCCGGGATGTTTTCAGGTCGTTTGGGTCGTTCCACAATAAGTATCGCTTGATATTGATGCAATAAAGGCGTCTGAAATATCCGTAAAACTCCACCAAAAAATAAAAATGCAGAGAGAGATATAAAATTGGTAGGTTTGCCGGACAGATAAAGCGACGAACGGCATGCCCCACTTGCAGCTTACATAAAACCTTTAGGGGCTGATTTATGGGCGTATTGGAAAAACAATTACCTTCCTCTTGCTCCAAGTGCACGTTTCGCCGAACAGCTACGCCTTAGTTAACCCTTCCGCTCGGAGCTTGTTTTGCAAATTTATTTACTAATCTGCACTTGTGCGGAAGGGTTACAAATGGCGAGAATTTATTGCTTGCGAGCGCAGACGTAATTTCGTTGCCTTGGGCACACATTTCTAATTTGAATTTATTTGGAAAGTGAGAAAATGTGCAAAGTACAGAATTTATTCATCTGCAGGTATCTGCGAATTAAAAATATGTAAAAAGTGTTCTGAATAGCCAATATAAGCTCCGGAAAAATTATATTAATAATAAATATAATTCCCCTAACGTAAAATAGTAGGTATGTATTGTGACGATATGAAGATAGGTTACGCAATTAATACAAATTAGGGTTTTATCAAAAACGGATTTGTTTGATTAAATAAGAGACGAAAGTTGCCGGGAACAGATGGTCCAATATTTGGGGAACATATTTCCTGTGTCGAGCGGTAGGCCAAACAATAGACGGGCGCTACACAAAGAAAGTCGCTGACAACGGCCTATCAGGAAATCCTCCTTGAGAATGCAGAAATAGCCAAATGGCTTAGCAAAGGTTGCTCTAATGATAACCAGATGTGTGAAACTAACTGTATTTTCCATTTATATACCTGGATACCTGTACATTCACAGGGCTAAATAGGAAATTTCAAGGAAAATCAGTACTATTAGAGAAGAACTATATAACATTTTATGTAAAATTGTAACTTTACACTGTTCTGTAACTTTAAATAATTTTTTACAGTAGACATTACTGTAAATTTACCCCTATTTCGTACAGTGTTCATTACGTTACATGTGGTAAATCAACATAAAGTATTAGTAGTATTACTTAAGCCCTAAACTAAAGCATTTCAGACGAGACCCAGAACATCATGCCAAGCGGCCAGTAAAGGGCAATAAACCCTTCGTCCAGCAGGCACGACAGTCTTAATCCCATATGCGCCTGCTGGCCTGAGTAGGACATCAAGGGACTCTCTACAATGCATCCGCACGCATTACAAGACCGATCCAGGACACAAACGATGCGATGCTGGAAAACATAGGTCTAGTAGGCCGTCTTCCTCGGCGTGTCGTCATAGAAACACCCCAGCTTCTTCCGGACACACGAGGAGACAAATTTATGGGTCGGCAAAAAGTTTCATTTAAAATTTGCTACATCATTTGTACCGCCATTCTGATGGCGGAGTCATCTCGAGGCTTTACTCTCTTCCTGCGTCACGTCAGCCCATTCAGGCCCAAACTGCATAATTCCGAGCACAATCGGCCGTTCCAGATAGAGTTATAGAGAAGCTATCCGAACGAAGGTATCGCCCTGCTAATAAATTGACTCGGTAAATTCATGGGACGTACGTTATTTAGATATTACTAAAAGATAAATTTCTTTCTGTTGTAGTAGCCAAAAGAAAAACGAACAAAAATGCAACTTCGCGAAAAAGTAAATACGAAGCTTTATTCAACATTTTCTATTATTTATAGCCCCACTAATTCCAGTGCATCTGCTGTAATGAAAGGGAATATTTCAAACAAACGGAGCCCATTGTTCCTCCGGCGACGAAGAGAGAAGCTCCGACGTATTCGGGAACGCATCAAAGAAGAAAGAGACAGCCAATTACCCTATTTTATCGTGATTACATAATCATAAATTGCAATAAAACTCTGTTTTTATTGCTGCCGTTAAAGCGCATGAATGGCTGCACCGGCATTTCATTTGGCACTGGAAACAAAGGTCATTAGATTTCCAGGGGCATAATTACTCGAGGCTCCGCTGTGCTGGTGCATTGCACATCCCTATTTTTTCACCAGAGGTCGTAAGGGCCGTGTTCTAATCATGCCATTGTGCTCAAGACGCGATTATATCCTTGGCCAGGACCTTAATTTGGAGATAAGGGGAACGAGCACGTTGGATGAAGACAAAAGATTTCTTGAATGAGGTGGAAAGAGAGCGTCGATGGCGTCAGGAACTACTAATACAACTGCAGCCAATTTTCTTCCAGGGAATTTTGTTTAAGTTAGAGGGCATGGCCGATTCAATTTTCTTTCTCCCCTTGAATGTTTCCTTTCCTTCGCTATTGTACTCAAAATCTTCGACGAAGCTTAATTGAACACTCTATTTTAAAGAATTTTACTTAAAATTACTACCACACAATTTGTAGTAGACAAATCAAATCGAAAAGCACCTGCCATAGGGTACCATTCTTCAGTATAAGGCATAGGTTTTTGGTCGTTAATAAACCCGAAAGGAGGAGACCAGTCGGATTTTGTGTAATCGATGATCTTTCCACACAAATACGGAAATTCTGGTTCATTACAGGTGCAATTTCGGCAAACGTCGCCTCTCTTACCCTGCCTAAATATTTCGGTGCCATTTATTACCCCTTCTGAGTAATTGCAAACCACCGACACATTCTTCGCATAGTAAACCATACCACATCCTAAGAAAGTCGTGGCTTCCCTCAAAACATTGAAAACATTTCGGAATGTTTTGTACACCTTACCGCCCATGTCCGTCTTCTCCCAATCGGTTGGGGTAATGTTTCCAAACTCTTTCATCCAGAAAGAGAAAGATTTCTCCAATACTTTATCTTTGCTGACGTTAGGAGACGCCGCCACCATGTGGTGGATATTCTGGCCTACCACTTCGATGTCTTTGCTTCTTCTGCATTGCTCGTGCTCTTTAAAGGCGCCGCACAAATTGGAGTAACATTGGGCTATAAATTCCAATTCCAAGTTGTAAGACAACACTTCCATGAAGGGAGCGAAAGGCATGTTGTTCGAGTTAAGATGCGCATTGTTCAAATTATTCCGTGCAACATTATGTAAGTTCAGAATCTGCGTTCTCTCATCGTCGTTTAAGGGCATCATGAAGAAGACCTCTCCACAATACAGATTCGTCATCTCACATGGTTCGAACTTGCAAAGGGTGTGCTCAATGTGTCCGCAGTTTAAAGAACAATACGGATTCTCAGAGCAACCCCCCACTAAGATTGAAAAAAGCGTGACAGTGGCTAAAAAGCGATGCATAGATTGGACGTTTACTTTACATGTTCTTTTTCTTTTGCGTGATTATTATTATTTCTATTACATATATGATTTGCAACTTTTAAATTGTTTTTTACACTATACTGTAAGGCATTTAACGTATGCCATAAAGAACGTAAAACTACAAGCCTAACTAAAATTGTTTTCTTCACGCTTCAATAATATTTTGTGGATATTTACGAGGGCATTCTATAAAATTTATGAGCTAGGAACCAGGAATATACAGAAGTGACCGAAGAAGAAATCAGTGCGGCAGTCACCTCAAAGAACATGTGTTTCCTATAAATACGATAAGTTATGGGAACCGAAAAACCAAAGGGACTCGGGCGAGAGTCGAGAAGGAAGACAGGGAGTCTAGAGTAGAACGGCGACAAGTCAAGAAGTTACAAAAGAATCGTGATGAAAGAACGACAATCGGGTACAAAGAAATCGACGATAAATTGGTACAAACGCATTAACGGGTTATTTCGGTGTTCTTTAGGTGCGCGTGCTAGCAAAAATTATTTTTATGTATACTGATGTATGAGCTTTTTAATAAGAGGACTGAAGAGTCATTGGCCCTGGAATTGTAGACATGGAAACAGGTAATAAAAGTATAGGAAAACATAAGCATTCGGTAGCAAGCATTGACTAGATGTAGCTCCAAGAGCAGAAATTGTGGTCATCGTTTAGATTACATTCGAATGATGTGAAAATAAGCCAACGTATGTGTGGTAGTTGAGCGATGAGATTATAATTGGCGTAAGTTGCATGGCACTTCTGATCCATTGGTACGCAGCTTAGTTTCAAATGTTGATTGCAAAGATATAGTTGATTTAGGGCCGATTTTGCAATGTTCGGGTGGTGCGGCTCGGCCGATGGGTTCCGTAAGGGCCCAAGGGGTTTGTCGGCCGGGTGGTGTTGTCCGAGGGTTGTGGGACCGACCCTTAAATGTCCAATTTATAATATTCAAGAATAGTTGCGTGGGGTGAATGAAAAAAAAGTGCTTCCAAGTAAACGTCAAAATGTACAAAGTCAAAAAGTAAATCTGAAATTTAAAATATGCTTTGGATGCGGGTTATTAGGTCATTTTTTTTATAGACTAGGGAAATCTCAGATCCATTAACACATGCAATGTAAAGATGTTGTAATAAGCTATATCATGCTAGAGCAAATTAGAAAATGCTTTGAGTAGTACAACAGAATTGCAACCACTGATATAAAACTGACTATAAGAACGTTTTAATAGGAAAATAAAATTTATACTTAGTTCTGTTAAATGTTTATAAGCCTTGAACCCTCTAGATACAATTTTTTATGAAATCTTGGGATGTTAGAGATAAGTAAAACGCGTAACTCAAAATTTTATTCCTTTTATCATTACCTGATGCACTTCGCGGGATTCAACTTCCTCATAGATATAAATTTAAACCAGTATAACTATAAATAAAGAACCTCAGTATGGCATACATTGTCAGTTAGTTTATATGAAGTAAACTAGATAGTTAACTAATTGGAGGTAGAGAGCTGGAATTAGGGATGTCCGTTTATTATTGTTTGCTTGGATTTGAAAACTAAATATTGTAGTAGCTAGTAATTTTTGTGTTGTGATGTTATTTTCCGTTATCATATATAACATCATTTTTAGAGGTGGTCGGAATGGTGCAAAGCTGGTACGAGAAAATGTAACGTAAGGAAACTGTTGTTGCTTCATGCCTATTTGAGTGAAACATGTGAATAAATCACCTTCGTGTTTATGTTGAGTTGTAAATAACGTTGTTATCATGGGTGCTTTAAAATTGTATTTTTGGGGAAAAAAGTAAATTATCGTTTTTGCACTTTCATCTATAATTACGCTTCCTGTCCAGTGTGCAAGTTAAATTTACTTAAATGTTGCTCGAAAATATTATTGATTACGTTATTATCTTTCTAAAATTCTCACCTTGAAATTCCACCGTTTAACAAAAGGATAAAAGATTTAGAATAAACGTAGATATTGTTGTAATTGGAAACTGTAGCATTCGTTAACGCCTTGACATATTTTAAAGTATGCTTGAAAGATTTTAAAAGTTATTGTTTTATCCGACTGCAGTTCAGTGCAAATGACATCAAAAAAAGAAAGATATCTTTCCCACAATTGTTCGATGATGGCAGTACCTTCAACATTTTGATTGTGATATTGTCTATAGAAAGAATCGTCAACTTCAACATGTAGATTTCCTGAGCAGAATTAGATACAAATCTTAGGATGTTATAAAGCAAATGTGGATGGTGAGGTTAATCAATTGATAAATGAGGAGACTTAGATGAAAAGCAGTTTTAAATATCTATAACGGTTTATATCATTTGACAAAGTTATTTTACTGGTAAATAATTGTGGCAGTGGTTTATTCTCAAGCTTTATACGACTACTAGCAGACCCGTCGTTCTTCGAACGACCTTTTGGGTAAATGGTATTTTTAAAAGGGGCGAGTGTGAAATGTACATGGAGAGAGTGGAAAATAATCAAACACATTGTTAGAATAAGAAGAATAAGTGTGCCTGTCTTTAAATAGGTGACATATTTGATTTTCTTCTTCTTAACTAACTCTTAATGCCTTTCTCGTTTGACCCCGCCTCGTCCCGTCCCGTGCTATTCCCTTATTTATTTTAATTTAATTCTAATTTATTTAATTTAATTTTATTTTATTTTCCTTGCCGTCGTCGTTCCCGGTTTAATTCCCGTTCCCGTCCTAGTCCCGTACCCTTTCTTTATTTTATT
>JAWQRP010005751.1:0-10374 GCA_033557875.1 Quadriops clusia
TGATAATATGTATATGGTATGTCGAAATCATAAGATTAAATATATATGTAGGATAAAATGTATGTGTATATGGTAATATGTACACGTGTACATGGTCCGATGTACATGTGCACATGGAAATAAGCATACGTGTATGTTACATTTGTACCATAAATATTCCATTTGTAATACAAATATTCAATTATACAAATGCGTGGGAATAGCTAAATCAGCTGTTCCCACCAAAAAGTGCTCAGCATTTTATTGCTGACACGTAACAAACTTAAAGCGCTAGACGGATTGCTCCAGAGGTAAATGCACTTAGTGTTTATAAACATTTAAGTCGCATGACCTACTCAAGAGCCTGCCTTATAGGGTCGCTAACCAGGACTCAACAGTCTAGAACCAACCACTGTAATTATCAGTCGAAATAAAATAAGTCGCTAACAAATTAACGAATTTCATTACTCCCAAAAAATAGTTAAAGTAAAATCTACAAAGTTTCACGAATACGAATTAGTTGAAACATAAAACTTGTACATGGTAATAAATATATGTGTACATGGCTGCCTGTGAATTTTCACGGGCATTAACTAGTTTAAAATAATCACTCTATTGACACGATTGCGAGATCTCATTTTGAGAGGTTTTCATCTTTATTGCTGCATATTTCCAAGATTTTTTATACGGTAGAGCTCGGTTTAATTGGATGCCCTGCAGGATAAGTGAAATTGTCGGACTTAAAGGCAATAACGAGTTATCGATTTGGGATTAAAGAATTTTTGAAGTGACGAAATTGGATGCGGTGTATTTTTTCAATTAACTTCCCACTCCTCAGATACCCTATAGAAAAGTCTCTTACAGACCCGCAATAATAGCTCAGTTAAATTGATGTGTTCTTCTATCTCACTGATACTAATACCTGCTAATCTACGGTAACTCCGAATGTAAAAAAAGAAACGGTGGCCATTTTATCGGTTTCATAAGAGAAAAAATAAATGAGATTTTTCTCGAGGGTCTTCAAAATATAAGGGATAATTGCTTCGCGCAATTATAATAAAGTAAAATTCAATCTTTCTCACTTATTGTTGCGGAAGCTTTGCGAGCTATTTAAGCAAAGGCCTCGAAGTAATAAAATGTAACGGGTCCTTGGCCCATAACGCCCGATAGCTCCTTTGTGAAGCGATTTCGAATGCAGCGAGGTAATTGTGAAATTCATACGCCTTCGAATTTTGTCGCTTCTAATCCTTAATCGATACGTCGTTGTATGGACCCCTAGCATTCTGCTCGCTTCAATGGCCACTCAATTAGATTTATCTCATTGTCGCGGAAAGAAACAAAGCGGCTAGACACAAAGAAAGAACAATACTTATTTTTCTGGTTATGAGTTTTGTCTCGTAGTCTGTCTACTGATTAACACAAAACTTTTACTCGTACGTCGTATTATTTAACTATTATTTTAGTCATTGGTTATGATAATGTGTTGATACTTATTAAAACCAACGGTTTAATTTCCAGTTTTATTCCTTCTCCAAAGTTTTGCGTACATATGTACGGTACACATCTTCAGAGAAATATATGTAAACAATACAATTAATGTAAATTCCAGTCATAAATATCACGCACTCATAATCACGTAATCTTAGAAATAAAAAAGAATTGGAATTTTGTAAGGAGTGTTAATTCGCTCTTTAGGTGCATTTGGGGCATTTTTTTTAATAGGAAATCAGTTTTGGTCCCAATATATATTTTCCCGTGAAATATCAAAATCGTGTGTCAAAATAAATCTTTCTTGAAGTTCTAAAGCACAAAACATGTTACAGAAAACCTACTCAGTTTTCAGGTTTCAATTGTTTAATTTTTAATTCGTGTTCGCTAATTTTCCAATTTATATTTCATTATAGGTACATGGCTATTATGACCCCACTTAGGCCAAGAATGGGCAGGACAACGACCATTTGCTTAGCAATAACGACGTGGGTATTAGGAATTCTCTTATCCTGCCCATACTTACTTTACTACACCACTTACGTAGTCTCCTACAAGGATGGCGAGGAAAGGGTGATATGCTACGCCCTATGGCCTGACGGTGCAACGAACGAATCCTGGATGGAAAACATGTAAGTGCACTGATGCAATGTATTTTTTGCAAACCATTTGAAATAATATCATTGATGAACAGCAATTAACGTTTTCGCGAAATTGCCTTATTGAAATGTCCGCAAACTTTGATTAGTGCAGTGGAAAGCTCTTAGTAAGTTATTCTCGAATAGTTTCTTCCTAAGTAGTTTACACTCAAACCAAGCACCTGTACTCCATCCATTCCGAAATGGCTCAGTAACTCGCAGCTCTGTTTAAATAGAAATGATGTGTTTCGAATAGTTACATTAAGCAAAATTAGTTTCCTTCGTTGGAAACTCTGATTGTACGGAAATTCTACAAGAACTCATATATAGCGTACTTGTGGAAGTAGTTGCACAATGCGCATAAAAAACATTTTGTTCGGATGAAGCATTGAATAATCAAGTTATTTTTCAGAGACAAATTTAAAATAAAATTCGCGTTGATAATTTGCCATACGTTTGCTCTGTGGGACTATGTCACAAAGTTATTTGCAGAAACTATCAAATTATTTTCGAACATTGACGCCCAGTAATGGCAAACAAATCATTTCCAGATTTTAAATGTATCAACAAAGTTTGAAACACATACGCTCGAGAAATATGTTCCTACATTTTCCTTTGATTGTATTCGCATTCGCATACAAAGTTGAAGCTTGAAAGCTGCAAATACCTTTGTATCCTTTGCGGGAATCCTCGGTATAAGATTTAATGTCATTCGCGAGGTTTACATAAATCAGTATCCTCGGGATAATGTTCGAACAATGATTTTAAAAATAAGCGCCATGAAATCTAGTTTCCGCTCCATCCAGGATCCCTGAAACAATGGACGAAGCACTTTGCAATTTTTCAATTTGTAGGGACAATGGTTTTTATTAAATGCAAAAGTGTGTAACTGCACATAAATAAATCATTCTTTAAAAGTACTTTTATTAACGGCTTAATTGGACGGATTGGAAGCACATTGTTCTAGTAATTATGTTATCTTATAAATTGGAATACTTCCTTTGTTACGGTACGCTGAGGATAAATTTAGCGGAAATCCGTAACGTTTATAAAATCTTTGCTTTCTATGGATTTGTTAACTCACTGGAAATTCGATAAGTCATTTTTGCTTCCTCAGATGTTTCACAGGAGACAAAACAAAAGCGCAATAATACCACATTTTACAATTTACCTTTAATTTGTAAATAGAAATATGATATATCACACAATAAGCCCTGAAATTTTCAATGGTTACTTAATTATCCATGTAATCCTATTGCATGAAATTCACCACGAACTGTTTGCTATTAATTTTCATATATATGTACGTGATACCTAAACTGCAAATAAATTTACACGTATGTATCTGGCAACGGAAGGAAATCAAGTTATAACATAAACTAATTGGAGAACTGCATTTCACGTTTAATTTGCTTAAATTAGCACTGCTCAATAACAGGTGCAGTTGTTAAGGAAGCTTTGACATACGAACGAGCATGTCCAATTTAACGTACGTTGAATTCTGTCTGGAAAACTTATGCAGCAGATAATTTTAGATTTTCCACATCGTTCATATTTATAATACCTTTGAGATCGGAGTAAATGATCTGTCAGGAACATTTCCTTAAAATGTTTAATTTTTTAAACCATCCCGTAATTATGTGAGATATGTGAGAATCGGAGACGACAAAATTAAATACATCTTATATGATGGAAATCATCCGACAGTTAGCCAGATACTTAGTGTATAAACTAAGTATCTGTCTAACATACAAATCGCATTAAACTACATTTTCTCCAAGGAAGAATGAATTTTATATGAGCCCACAAAGAAGAAATATGAGATAATCATTATCAGCCTGGAATAACTTACTATCTTACTTCTGTGTATAATTAGGACTTCTTCAGGAAGACAAAATCGAAGTGGAAAGTTATTTTTTTCAATTTTTCTCTCCAACAAAGAGGAGTTCTGTTGCGATGCCTACAGAATTTTGCATTTGGATTACAGAAATTCCATCAAATCTTAAAGTTCGGAATGAAGCCCATCGCAACTGCTCCTTTCTCAAAAAGAATCCGTGTAGTTTTGTCTAAGAATCTTGAAATTATCGAAAATAGAAGAAAATCTGATTAATCAGAAATTTTTCATTTAGGAAAAACCGAAGCGGTTTCATGTAAGTCAACGAAAGATGGAAGCATTTGCAATGTTTGTTTAGACGAAATTGATTTGAGGTACATAATTATATCCAGATAATGGGAAGTCATCTTCGTATTTTTTCAATAAGTGCTTCCCACACTATCGGATAGTTATTAGAAATAATCGGTCTAAAGTTCCTTTTCAAAGTTGTCCTTTCAGCAAACCAGTAATGAAATGTAACAATGTTGCCTAGATTGGTATTATGTACCAAAGAGCCTAAACCTTTCTTTGAAACTAGACCAAGAATTAAGATCTTCATCATTTTTCATGTTAACACTAAATGTTGAGAATAAGAATTTTATATGCAATGTAGTTAGTTTTAATTGTTCTCTCTGCGCTTCCCATTGTAGTGGTCGTGAAGAAGAGAGGAGAGAGCAACTGAACGTGAAAAACTGTAGTCAAAAATATTAAAATAAATCTATCAAGAAAGTGTTCCTCGGGGATTACTTACTCCGACCTCAATAATGAAATAAGAATATTTTTAAAATGTTCTCTCGGGCATTGGAGTGTAATCGAGCATCTGGGAAATTATCGAACAATCTCTTCTGACGCGAAAACCAATAATTGGGGGAAAATTGGGGAAAATATAATTATTTGCTTACCGCGTCAGAAAATTTCGTGTTAACGCTCCTGGAGGGGCAACTTTCACAGCCAAACTCCTTTTAGTTTATATTTTATCTTTACTATGCATAAACGAGCGGGGTATTAAAGTTTGATTTATTTTCAACATGAGGGGAAAGATCTATTAATCTAAGGAAATAAAACGGACCAGTAATTGCGTTTTTTTTTTTTGCAGATACAACATTATATTGCTGCTGATAGCATACGTAGTGCCCATAGGATCAATGACTTTCACATATGCACGGATTGGAATTGAGCTTTGGGGCTCGCAGAGCATAGGCGAATGTACTCAAAGACAAATGGAGAATATCAAAAGCAAACGTAGGGTAAGTCCGTCTGGTTATGAAATATGTACCTGCACATATTGTATTCTATGAGGCAACGAATTTTTCACCTTTGAAAGTTCCGATTGTTGTAGAGAAAACCCGTCTTTTAGAAAGATATTTCTGGGTCATCAATTTTCCTTCAGTTTTTAATGTCAAGCGGGGGCCTTTTGACGGTTTATCTCTGCCAACTTAACACCACATTTGTTTCGTTTAAGATTGTTCCCTCGCACAAAAACGTCAATGTAAAACGAATCATACGTATCATAAACGAATTGAAACTGTGTTTGTACACAAAAGGTTTCGCTGATGGTTATATTCGGTTCGATAGATCTTTATTGGGATCCCAAATCGCTTCATCTAAATTATGCTACATCATCACTTTGGTGGTGTAAAAGCGCTGAGTCCTCTCGTGCATATTATCCACCAAACAATTTCGCCAGGAATATTTTTGTCAAAAAAAGTAGTCACATGAAAGCCCCACCAGCAAGTGACAGAGCGCACTATTTTCCATGCATTTATAATCTAATATTATCGTGCACGCGATATAATTGGTTAGCCACCGAGTTAGTTTAAAACGAGCCAATTGAAATGTTCTCATAATTTTCATTCAGTTCCACTCAGCACCAACGTCTCCATTCATCTGAAAATATGGAAATGCTTTATTTACATCGGAACGTTAGCATTCAAATGAAAAATGAAATTTTTCCCTACACGAACAGTTGCAATACTACGCGAAATTCCCAGCATGTTGGCTGAAAATAGAGGACAGTCTTTTTTGCTGGTATATTCGCCGACACTATATTGTAATTTTTTTAATTGAAATCACAAATCCCTGGATGTATTTCATTTATATTTATTTGCTACGAAGCTTTGAATAGACTTGCACAATGCTCTGTGGTAAACATTCAAATTTCAGACATCAACGACATTGTTGATATGGCAAAAATCTTCAAGTATGCCGGCGTTCGCCCATCAAATTGGAAGGGTAACTTTGCAATTTCGCGTGTCGCGTCACACGTCGCTTTTTCAGCGTATTTTTTGTTGTCGACAAAGGGGAGGAATGTAAAATGAGTAAGTTGGAAGGCGAGTTCTTCCAAGACACAAAACGATATAGATGTAGGTAAAAAGATGACATCCTGAAACATGACACCGTCCATTGGAGAAGGTTGCTTTTAATACAATCAATATCTTGTATTACTATATATGTTTAAATCCTACATGATATGCCGCATCATACGGCACGACGGCGACGTGCTTAATATACCGATAGATGACATTCCATTTTTTTTATCTTATTTATTGAGAACAAATTAACATTATTAATTTATCGAAAAACTAATCATAAATGTTGTGCAAACAATTCCGCATTTCTATTTTTATGTTCATTTCCTCTTGTTAAGATATTTTCTGCAACGACATCCATCAATTTATGTAATAATTGCACACTCATTGTTCTAATCAACTCAGTTTCAAAACTTTATCTTTAAATGCCAATAAACAGACTTCCTTAAATAGATACATTTTACAGGGACTACTTTATAAGTTCGTCATTTAGAGCCTAAACTCCAAACTCCAACTTTCGTAAATTAACATGTGCCAAACGCAACAAGACAGATTCTGAGAAAGTTAAATTCTGTCGCGAGAAAACACAAAAGTTTAATCGACGATAAAAAAACCTCCAGACAAAAGTTTGAATTGGTTACAAAACAGTAAAGCAGCTGAACGTCAAAATTGACCTTGCTCTTTCACAGCAGTTTGTGTGCACGCAGGCAGCCTTTTGCAGACCAAGCTCTGCTGTCCCGCATTTTCTATTCACGTAAACAAAAACTCCGACATATCCGTGTGGTTTCATGAAACAAATAGGACCTATAACATAAAAGGTTTTTGTTTGTTCCTTAAAAGGCATATTTATTTTTAGCGTCGGATAATTGCAAGTTCACATTCCAACTTTATTCGCTGCTCCAGGAAAAAATGTACAAAAAATTTAAGCAAACAACTGAACTTTTCTTTATGGAAAGTTGTGCAACTTTCAGAACGTTTTTCCTGACTTTTTAATTGAGATCTGTGAGTCACTACCAACGAGAAATTCCTTTCATACTCTATAATGGTTACAAGTGAATTTATGAGCACGTATATTAACAAATCACCAACAACAGAAGTCACATAAACCTCCTAACCCAAGTTTTGCGACTCAAAAGGATAACTGCTAAAACTATTTCCTGTAAGATTAAACATCAAGTTCCAGACAATGTTCGCATTATGCATGCTCCAAAGATTGTTGCACCAAAGTTTCTTGCTTGGTTGTTCAGTCGAGACGCACTTGCCCCCCGGAATAGCTTTCTTGATTCCAAGATGAAAAAAGGGCCTTTCAGTTTGATGTTTAGTTGCGTATATTTACTTTGTGATCATAATATATTTATTTAAATGTTGTTTGTTTCTTGACCCTTCTTAATTTCACTTTTAGATGCATGTATTCTTGGGTAATTTAGGTCTGATTTTAAAATAAATTTTCTTTAAAGCTTTATATTCTTTTATTCCGACGTTTCGTGGGCTTATTTTCCCACATCTTCAGGGTTACAAAATTTCATTCTTACTATCTAATACGGAGAGAAATACATAGAGTTAGCTTAATTTACAACGATACATTACATTAATTCACACAACAAAAAAACAAATATCGCAAGGTAAGTCATCTACTCACGTTTGTCGTTATTTCCATAAAATAAGCCCACGAAACGTCGGAATAAAAGAATATGAAGCTTTAAAGAAAATTTATTTTAAAATCAGACCTAAATTACCCAAGAATACATGCATCTAAAAGGAAACAATTTACGTGCGGGCCATAACATAATTTCCCGGCCTCTATCTCAACAAAGATACTTGCATAATATACTAAGTGGGTAGAAAATACCAAAAGAATGCGTGTGAAATGTTTGTCTTTTCTTTCAACGGCAATTAAAAATTTGCTGCCACTCAATAGTCTAAATACTTTTATTCTCAATTTCCGGTCAAGTGACAAAGGGTAAGTATAATAGAAAACCATTTACGAACGGGCCATAAGAAAGTTTCACGGCTTCCATTTCAAAAATTAACACAAAGATACTGCTGCATTATGTTCTAAGTGGGTGAAAAAATACCTGACAAAAAAGTGAAAGCTGAAGTAATATAAGCTAAATCCACCCTTAGAAGATTCAGCAGACCTGATCTATTTCTGAAACGGTGTTGACGATAGTGCTAAGTGATTTCAAAAATAGTTACTTCGTGCAATATTGTTAGTTTTTGCTAGTTTTATCACTGCATTCTTTCACTTCGTAATAGTGTTTAGTGTTGTATATTTTTGTCGCTGAAGAAACGTACTTTCGTGAGCCACTTAGCTCAATACACGTAAGTAATAGACTTAAATGTAGCTTAAATAATGTTTTCTTTTGTTGGTTTTGTTTGAAACTGGCTATAAAAGAGATACGATGCAGCGTATTAAAAAAAGTTTTAGTTTTTCACAATACTTTTGTCGGGGGAATGAGGAAACATAAACGTCAATACTATCCCAAAAGGAAGGCAAGTAACTGGTCCAAGAAGTTACGTACATATTTTGAGAAAAAACTTACTCCCGATGTCCGAACGCCCTCAGCTAAAGAAGAAGAAAAACCTATATCAGGTTGTTGGGCCACCCTTACTTAACATGAGTAAGTTTGGTTGCATAATTGGGCCAGCCAAACCGCGCTCACCATCCCTTGGACAGTCAGTACCAGTTCAGAGCTCAAGGGAGCGAGTTTCTATTCTTCGTCTGCGGGCATTTCACGTTTCCGTTCCTATTCTTCGCCTGCGGGCATTTCACGTTTCCAATTCTATTCTTACGCCTTCCGGGCACATGTTAAATAAGTATTTAAGTGACTCTTAAAGCAAGTGTAAATCAAGTTGGTAAAGTTCAGTGCAGCAGTGGATCTGGACCAACAACAATTCATTCCAACCGAACGAGACCAGCGGCGCTTCCATCCAAAGGTAATTTTTAGTGTTTCTTCGGAGTGTTCTATGGAGACTCTCTTAACCCCCGGGCCTAAACAGCAAAAAACGAGCCACCCTTTAAACCATCGAATCCGCGCATCCCCAAACACATGTCATGTTCTCGATGATGTGTAAGTCTATTAAAAGTAGGACCATATAAAATATCGTAAAGTAATTATGTATTTTAATAGCAGTACAGCAGGACCATCAGAAATTCGATTCATGTCGGATGACGATTATGAAAGGTGAAAAGATTCTTCGATTTTATGACAAAGCATTTACTAACATATTTAATTTCTTTTAGTATTATGCAAGAAGACCTGACTGTAGAACGAACTCCCGCTAGTTATGAAGACTTAGGCAACAGAATTGTGAATTTAGGGTATGTTTTGAGCTGGGCCACTAAATTACAAAGCAGTCATTCTAAATACTGCTCGGCTGGGACGTTACTTTTCCACAAAGAAAAGAGGCGCGGTTTAGGACTAACAAGCCTTCTCATATTTAAATGTGATACGTGTGAGAAGGAAATAATGCACTACACAGAAGATCCGATGAAAAAATCGACGATAAACTACGGTGCCGTTTGGGGGACTTTATCTGTGGGTTCTACATATGGCCATTTGCGTGATCAGTTGGCTCATATGAACATACCGAAAATGACGCAATATAAGTTGCAAGAAATAGAACAAGAATTGGGGAAGGTAAGAATATGAATTAGGCAATGTTACCTTATTAAAATAATACATAATATATTTTAATTCTGGAAAGATGGAGCTTGGAAGGATATGGAGGAAACAGGAAGGGAGGAAGAAAGATTAGCTCGAGAGAGAGGCTATGTGGATAGTGATGGTATAGCTTTCATCACTGTCTACTTAGATGGAGGATGGAGCAAAAGGTCATATGGGCATTCATATACGGCTTCATCGGGTGCTGTAAGTTTCTGAATTATTTTTTCTCGTCATTATTTACATTCACACTTTTTCAGGCTATAATAATAGGAAGAGCGACTAAAAAAGTATTGTAATTAATTGTTCTTGGACTTCATTTGTAATTTGGATTCAAGGTTCTTGGTTTAGTCCGTTGAAATAAAATTTTCTTTAAATTATTCTTTTTGACATTTGTATTTTCCAGAAAAATTACACCTGAC
>JAWQRP010005752.1:0-10373 GCA_033557875.1 Quadriops clusia
TGATACTGATCAAATGTTTTATATATATTTTTATATATCTGGATATGTATGCTTTTTAGAGGCCTGAGGATGTCCTAATAAGACGAAACCGGTCGCCTTCCGAATAAATAAATAAAATTGTCAAGAACAGTGCCTCCCTTTTATTTTCAAATAATAAACGGCCCTAATAAAAACTTGTTATTAAACATTTGATCAGTATCAAGACCGTCAAAACGAATAATGTAGTAAGAGATGAAAAGCAAACGATAAGTGCTATATTTTATTATATTGGGTACTTAGGCATTTGCTGGGACCACGGACAAAAGACGATATATGTGAGAAAATGAAACTTATGGGTACGAATAACCGAGGTTTCACTGTATTCAAAATTTCTCTAAACGTCATTGGTTGTTAACTGTTCCGGGTTGCTTGGGACTGCATGATAAATTCAGTTTTGCAGCACAGTCGACTATGGCTTTGAATAGTTCAAAATTAGGTTAGGTAAATATGTCATTTGTGACAGTGTCAAAAATCACGATGTAAAACAGTATTTGGGGTTACTTGATTTTAAAAACAGTTCTTCAAGTCTAAGCTTGGTATTCCGAGAGCACATTTACCCTCTGGGCAAGGTTAAAGGTAGGTTCACAATGTAATGTCCCTGAGCTGTACACCAGGTACATTAGATTGTGAACCTACCTTTAACCTTGCCCAGAGGGTAAATGTGCTTTCGGCATGCCGCCCTAAATTAGTTAATTATTAAAACGGAGCGTTCACCAAAATACGCAAATGAAGAGAGAAACCACTAATGATAGAGTCTATAACAAAACGTAAAAGTCGTTAGGTCAATTCCTCTTCTTCAAAATCATTGAAAAATTTATTTTTAAGAGAAGAAATCTAATTGAGAATCCCACACGTCTTAGAATCGCCCGATTTGCAAAAATCGGGCTCCTGTTTAGTTTCTTTATAATTTCATAAAATACAATAAAAAAAGTATATATAGTACAATTTATGTAGGTAATATAAAAAAGTTCAATAAAACGATTAAGAAAATTTAAATTAATCAATTTCCAGAGGCAAGACTACCTCTTCAGAGAGCTGCTTTACCTAGAAAAACAATTCCCGAACATAAGACTGACCCGCAACAGATTTGCTACAATATGGGGAGGAGCCTCCCTGTTAGAAATGCTTCTGTCCTGCATGAAAGAGCTGCTTCAACTCAACTGGCAGTGGGATTTCGTTTTAAATTTAAGTGAATCCGATTACCCAGTGAAGACCTTAGCGAAGCTAGTCGACTTCCTAAGCGCCAACGAGAACAAGAACTTCGTTAAATCCCACGGACGGGAGGTGCAACGCTTTATACAAAAGCAGGGTTTGGATAAAACATTTGTGGAATGCGATACGCACATGTGGAGGACAGGCGATCGGCATTTGCCATGGGGCATTCAAATTGATGGTGGCAGCGATTGGGTGGCCTTGTCAAGGAAATTTGTAAATTACGTCGCTCGAGACAACCCTGACGAACTTGTAAAAGGTTTGCTTGTTATATTTAAGCACACGCTGCTCCCTGCAGAATCGTTTTTTCATACGGTTCTACGGAACTCGAAATTTTGTAACACCTACGTTGACAACAATTTGCACGTTACAAATTGGAAACGGAAGTTAGGTTGTAAATGCCAGTACAAACACGTTGTCGATTGGTGTGGATGCAGTCCAAACGATTTTAAACCTGAGGACTGGCAGCGAATACAAAACACGGAATCTCGCCAGTTGTTCTTCGCTAGAAAATTCGAACCGATTATAAGTCAAGCAATAATCTTGCAATTAGAATTCTGGCTGTACAATGTAGAAACTGCCAGGCATGTAGTAAATTTAAATTCTTATTGGCATAGTATTTATAATTACTTAGATTTAGGGCCCCCTGCAGACGATAGTTTGCTGACGGTTTGTGAAAGTGCCATAAGGCTAAAATCGAAAATTCTTGCTAGTGAGACTTGCCATGTTATTCCCCTTCAAATATTAGAAGTTAGTTCCTTTCATGTTAACGACTCGTATTCTAGCACTCTTATTTCGTTCAATGCGAACGTTTCGAATTTAGGCACGGTAAAATTTGAAACTACATTGAAACCAAAAAGCATGTTATCTTTGACACGATCTTCTAGTTTAGCACGTAGGATAAAATATCTAGCTGTAAGTAGTGAGTATGATCAAAAGGAACAAATTTTGCGGAATTTCGCGGGGATCTTAGGTCCCTACTCGGAACCAACCTTAATGTATATATTTAATTCTAGTCCCGAATTAAGTGCCAAATCTTATAATTTGTCATTCATTTGGATCGATCCCGCTGGGTTCTTAGTGGAAATAAATGAAATAACCCTCGACGAAAGCTACACAATTGGTCATTTTAAATTATCGGTCAAATCCCCTCTTCTGCCCGGAAGTTGGACGATTAAGTTGATTAATAAAAATGAGGTTATTGCTGAAGTGAACTTCTTGATTACGCCTTTAGAATATTTTTCAGAAAATATTATTACACAGAATCAAGTTGGGTTTGTCCATGGTGGGTCAGATTTATACAAGGAATTTGATAGTCAATGGGATAGATTTTTATCAAAGACTTTTGAGAAAGAAACTCTGGAACAGTTAGCTGTGGCAAATTCCCGAAGGTTTGGGCTTGATTTGAAGGAATGGATAGATTCACTGTTCAATAAGTTTTTCACCGTTGGCCATATTTGCATAATAAGTAATTTAAATGAAATATGTGGCATTCAAATTCAGAAGTGCCATCAGACAAAGTGGAGCTCTTATGCTCCTGACCCAAAGAGTTATATTGGCAAAATTAATCAAACTACTGGAGGCTTCGATATTTGGTAAATATTACAGCTTTCATTTCTAATTATCGCTTATTTATTAATTGTGAATATGAAAGAATTTAATTGAATATTTTTACGAAGTCGTATTGATTATTTCTAAGTCAAAATTGCTTTCGAATAATAATTTATAAATATTTTCAATTTATAAATATCTTTCAATTGAAAAATTAATTTCTTTACAGAAGTACAAAACTTTTGCACAAGAAAGTATTGAAAGATTTTTAAAATTACAAACAAAAGTGTCATTGCAATATGTAATCATATATTATTCTTTGCTTTCAACCTGCGCTTAATTTGGCCAGTATTGTTATTGAAGTAATTTTTTATACATACATATATTATTTGCTACTTATGTTTCACATAGTATGTACTTTTTTATCAGTACATTCCCTGTTTCTCTTTTATAAATATTTTGCGTATTTTATTATAATATTGCTTTTGCAGTGCTTTATTTTAATTTAAAAAGGGACTTAGCTTTGTTGCATACGTTTTACACCCGGTGATTATTGAATAACACTTACAATTTTAAACTTATAATTGATGACCAAATTATTTAAAGAACTGATTAGGTATTAAATAATTGCAATGTAGTAATAAAAGGTTTCAATAATGAACATTGTGATAACTTTGGTGCTCATATCATAGTACATAGAAACACTGTATATTACCTATTAATGTAACTAATTAATCATCAGAATTGGTGGCGCTACATGTCAAGTGAACTTTGCAAATTTTTATCGTAACTTTATTCATCACACATCTTACTTGTAATTATTGTGGGTATGTATGTTCAAAGATAGCATATTTTTTTATCTAGGTACCTACGTTAAAGTTACAAAATAAATAACTTTTTAGGCACAAGTCGTTTTCTGTGCTACATATACGTAAATTAATAATGTTGCAATTTGTGTATTAAAATTTGCACAAATTCGACTGGTCATTTAATTTAACCCTTTGCAGTCAGCAAGTTTTCTACTAGGAAATCTAAAATGTAAACACATAAATTTTTGTGCCTTGTAATTGGGGTCCTCTATTTCTTAAAAATCCTTTTCATTTAATGCTTGCTAATTTTGTTTTTTCTATGTACAATTTATGACTAAATGTTTTTGAGGTTCTTTCTGTATGCACATGGTTGTTTGATATGTGATAAAAGGGCAATAAAACAACATATGCACCAGAAAATTATTTTGCATTTCTTTAATACTATTTTTTTTAGTAGTAGTAGTAGTATTCGAATTATCATGATATCTGCCCACGTCCCCCTGTCGGAGCCAATGGAATGCAAAGGGTTAATACTTTATATTCAATTTTGTAGTGGCCATCATTTGAAAATGACTGTCAATAATTATTTAATCCCCTATTTATTTATTTTTCATGAGCATTAATTAAATAATGTATCCATTAAAACAGTGACCTCAACCCCAGTTTGAAACCGCTGTTTTAGAGCACATCATCAACATTTATTACACGCCTTTGTAAATATTTGACCACTCAATTGTTGTACATAAATTATTTAAATGCTCTTCTCTAAAATTAAACTACATTGACATGTTAATGCCAAGTAGTGATCGAAGAACTCAATATGGTAAAAAATTATATAATGAAAGTACATAATATAATAAGTATTTTGAATGTATTGTTTTCTAATGTTAAACCTATACCATTACATAACATTATAAAATTTTCAATGATGTACGTTAAGAGAGGTATTGAATAAATGTACAAAAAATTAAGGTTTGATTTACTTTATCCCTTAATTCTATTATACAAAATCGCTATAATACAAAATTCTCACATGTGTAATAGTAAAACAACTTATAACACATAAAAATGTGCTTATACTTACAATTAGTTCATTTATCACATTCAATTGAAAGTTCTAAGAAGTTCCTCAGTTCTCTCAGTATTTTGTAGTTTTCCTTATGTTCATTTTTCCACATATTTATAAGAATGTCACATTCCTTTCTATTGTGTTCGTAGTCAATGGAGAGTCTAAGGTGTTTAAGCTTCTGTTTATCTTTGTTAAAAATGTTCCATACACTCTCGGTGCAATCTTCAAAGTATTTTAAAATATTTGAGCAGCCTGCTAAATCCAACTGTGAGAATAAAGAAGAATGTTGAAGGAGTCGTCTAAGTGAAATTGCAGTGATGTGCTCGTTGTACGACAAATTAAATGTTTCTACAAAGTCTGTGTTATTGAGAACCCTGATGAAAAAAAAACAAAAACAAGTATGAATTTTTAAATATATTAAATAAAATGTTAAATCGGTAATTAAATGTTAAATCGGTAATTAAATGTTAAATAGGTAAATAAAATGTTAAATAGGTAAGTAAAATATTAAATAGGTATGTACAGGGTAAACCCTGGTATGTAATATACACATACAAGTAATACAGAACTTACCGGATTAATTCGTAGACTTCAGAATCCGTTGCTTGACATCTGGATAAGTTCAAGTGTTTTATATGCAATTTTTGATCATCATCACCTAACTTCTGGGCTATTTCCCCAATTAAACCATTCTCTTCAACATCGTTATTAGAAACGTCTAAGTACTTAATTTTTGGGCCATCTAACCAATTAACAAATTTAACAATTTGTTCCTTTTGCAATTGGTTGTGACTGATGTTAAAATGTGTTAAATTCGAGAGACAGAGTTCTATATTCCTGTTGTTAAAATGATTGAAAATTGAACTATCGAAATCTACATCACTGAGGCCTAGTTTTGAAAGTTTCAAGTGAGAGAAAATAATGGCTAAATATTTCAAACTATCATTTTCCAGTGGATTGTGACTCAAGTTCAAGCTGGTGAGATTCGGCGTGATTATTGCATGTGATTCCGAGAACATGTCGGATAAATATTTCATGCTGTTCGAGTTAAGGTGATTAAGACTTAAGTCTAGAGCGACGAGGTTTTCTAACGAAGGCAATGAATGGGTTAGTAGGAGGATATTTTCGTTACAAATGAAATTACCGGACAAATTCAAATGGTGTAAATTGTTTTGCCGGTTTATTGCTTTGCATAGGGGGGCAATTTTGTTACTTAACATTAAGTTGGAAAGGTTGAGGGTGGTTGTAGATTCTTGCAGAACTTGAGCAAGGGTTTCATCTGGACCTAGAAATTAATATTGAATTAATTCTAAAGTATTTTTTTATTTAGATAATGACGGTATTCTTATTTACTTACTCATGTCCATAGTAGAACAGTTGTCCCGATATCTTTCGATAAGAGGTGGGACATTCCATTTTATTATTTTGGCATTAATTTCTTCAGTTATCATTGAGCCTAAAGGAAATAGAATGCTGAGTAAATCATCCTCGGCTAAGACAGCTCCATTTTTGCTTTCCAACTCTAGTGTGGGTTTAATACATTCTTTCCTGTAAACATAAACATTTAATTATTAAATTAATCATTAATTTCTGTAAAAGCAAAACATTAATAGATTAGAACACCCGAATTAGCTTAATAATTACAAACCTGCAATATCTTTTGGCTGCTTCCTCAGCCAACCATTTAATCGTACAAGTGTGGGTCTCAGAAAGAGGTATAGGCACCCGGTACAGCCTTCCATCTATCCTCACGTCAATAGACAACATTGAATCTGGTATATGGCTAGGACCAGGAATTAAACCCACATGATTATTAAGCAGATTAGTAATGCTACTGCTGCTACTACTTCTGGACTGTGAAATCTTTTGTGAGCTATTCACTATCATCGATGTAGAATCAGCTTCAGCAAGATTCCTTACGTGCTTAAAATCAGTTATTTTCGTTTGTTGCCTACTTCTGTTTTTTCTAGGCGATTTAGAATTACCAAAATTTGATGGACTGGAAGAACTCTTCTTCCTTGTAAATCCTGTACTGATCAAAGAAACCTGCCTCTTCTTTGCCGGATGTTTTGACGAACTACTAGTTATAAAATCGTCATCAAAATCTGATTGCCACGGATTTCCTACAGAACAATCTTCACTTGAAAAACTTCTGTTGCTTTTGCTTGAGGTTCTTTTACTTGGTGAAGACAATTTTTCAGAAGAATCATAAATGTCCTCTTTACCAACTCTACTGGAACATAAACTTTTATTAAAATTCGTTTCGAAAGCATTCAATTTTTTCTTTTTCGACGTGTTTACATTAACGTCGTCTTCCAGCCAGTCTTCATCAACAAATTCGTCGACTCGCAAAACAGCAGGTTTCTTCTCTTCAGTTCTTCGCTTTTTGTAAGGTTCCTCCATTTTCCTATTCCGAAGGTTAGCCATAACTTTCTTATATTCACTGCCTGCATTACCATCCTCACTACTGCTACTATCATCAGAAATGAATAAACTAGAACGCTTTTTATCATTTTCCGATGGCCGAAAGCTACCACTTGGATAACACCTTGAATTTTCTTCCTCGGAATCAGAGTCTATTTCAACAGTTCTTCGTAAATCCCTTCCTGCTTGCTTTGGTGATGTTTTCTTCATCTGGTTACTTGGAGAAATATATTTCTGCCTTTTGTCTAATTGCCTTCTACTCGTTGTATTACTTAAATTTAAATCATCGCCTTTAACCAAAGCTACGTTTTCTTTACTTATATTCATCACTTCATTATTTTGCCCGGTCTTCTCCAGAGCATTCCTCATTCGCTCCACGATGTTTTGATACAAAGATCTTTCAGATTCATTTAAATTAACAGATTTCCTCCAATTTTGTAATATGTGTAAAGCTGTTTCCCCTTCATCGGTTTTAGCAATAGTCGAGGCTCCTCGATCTAACAAGAACTGTATTACTTCCAAATGTCCATTTGTTGCTGCATCATGCAAAGGGGTCATTCCATTGCATAAGGTTCCACCTCTATCATTAATAGATGCACCCTTGTCTAACAACATCGTTACAATGTCGATGTGACCACAAATGCAAGCCTCATGTATAGGCAACCATCCGCAGTTGTCACGAATGTTGACAATATGGCCTTGATCTAACAATCTTCGCACAAGCGTAGCATTTCCTGCAATACAAGCGGTGTGAAGTTGGGTCTCTCCTTTATTATTCCGTTTGATGACGAAACCTTTCGATCGTTTTCTTGCGGCTCGAGGTTTGTTTAAATCTCGCTCTACATCACTATCCCCTGATTCATCCGTTATATCCTCAATGCAAACATCATCTCCAATATTGGGCGTATCGTGCCCTTCCGTTCCTTCACTATCATATTCCGAAGGTGCATAATTAAGCAAAACTAGTCTAGTCTCCAAATTTGAAGCTTCAGCTATTTTATCAACTTTTCTAAGAAACCCAATGTATCTCGACAGGGTTCTACCTTCAAGTTGTTCATCTTTGCATTTATTGCATTCTTCTAAAGCTTGGTTGTAGACTTTGCTTACTTCTTCGAATCTTCTTCCAGCTAATTCTAAAGTATCAGCAATGCTAAAGAGTGTGCTTAAGCTTTCCTTGACGTTGCCTTTACAGATTTCATAATCTTTGTAAAAGTACTTTAGAGCGAGTTCATATTGTTTGTCATCGCTATAAGTTTGAGCTAAACTAATGTAGCAAGGGCTTAATTTTTTTCCCGTTTCATCAGACTTTACTGTCGCATCCAACATTTTGTGGTAGTACTCTATGGCTTTGGAAAAGTTTTTTAAGGCACAGCAGCCGTCACCCAGTTTTTCGTATAATTGCTTCAACTTTTTGTAATCTAAATCACCGGTTGTGATCAAAGAATCTTGAGTGTAGCAAATGGCGGCCACCACTTTTAAATTCACTTCTATTTGTTCGTTTTCCATTTTATTTGGAGTTTTAAGTTTGTAAGCTTTCAGGAGGATGGTTTTCGCCCCTTGAAAGTCACCTAATTTGACCAGGACATCCGATTTTGCTAACAAGGATGAACACATTAGGTTTGCTTTATCGTCTAGCCTCCCTTAAAAAGAAAAACACAATATAAATATAAATAATATAAATGGAAAGAGTATAAAATAATAATAATATAAAATAAAATAATATAAACGAAAAATAATATAAAGTAAAAAATATGCCTTATATAATTTCTAGTTATGCGAAGACGATTTAAAGCTTACCTGCAACTTCAATAGCCAAATTAAATTGATGTATAGCTTGGCTGTACTCTCCCTTTTTGGCATATAAACTCGCAAGAGAAGAGTAGCCACGTTCCAATTGCTCAAAAATATCATGAGACTTGCAAATGTTAATACATTTCTTGACAAGTTCAACACCTTTGTCGAAGTTGCCTAAGCATTCTTGTACAACTCCAAGGTTGGAGAAAAGTCTAGCAGACATATCCATATGCTCACGTTTGCTGATTCCAGTTAAACTAAGAAAGTGAGTAAGAATTGTATTGAATTATAATTGAATCCTGAATGAGTTGCACTTACGATTCACATACGACTAGGCTTTTCATGAAGGATTTGTAGGCCAAGTTCAAAATGCTTTTATCTGGGTTGTTTTCTGCACTAACTAAATAACTGGTTAAATAGGTGTGACCTATTGTGGCGAAAGCTCTTTGTTCTTCCAATTTATCGTTTTGTTTCTTTGCTACTTCTAAAATAATTTTTATAATTATTAGCAGGTTATACCTAACTGAATTTTCTTAATATATTTAGTTAATTGTGACATTAAATACAATTGTTTGTAAATATTTTGTGCAACAAGAAAATTAAATAATTTTTGTTTGCGGCATTACTATGAAATTTGGTTGTGTTATTGAATGTAATAAATGAGATATTGATTAACACTTTGCACTCTTGACCAGCCAGTCATATAGAGTATGAAGAATTAGAACAATATTTAGATATATTTACTCCTTAGCTACAGTAACTAAAACCACTACGGCAACGCGACATAGGCGCCATAGGTGTTCCAATAAAGACGCACATTCGAATTTTTTGATAAAACACATCAACTTCAAGTTTATAAATCTTCAATGCAATGAAAATTTTATGCTTCGTAATTTTTCAAACTGTGGTACTTTTGGAAACAATCACCCATATGCATACGGGGATTTCCGGATCACCCATCAAAAAATGCACTGGCATCACGTTGTTTTCTTTGTTCGTGTCTCCTACAGTATAAAACAATCTCTCTCTCGCATTTTGTTCAGTTTTTTTTATCACGTTTGGTCTGAGATGCTGAAGTTGAAGGTCTTGATCGTTTTTCTAGGAAGTCATCTATATAATATTTGATTGGCTAAGCGCTTCACGTATATATGTGCTTTGATTGGGATACTGGACTTTCATTATGTTATTTTACGCTTTTATATAAGATATATGAATTTATGGCACATACTTCCATGTCCCAAAAACAGAGATTTTCTCAAAAAAACAATAGCTTGTAACGCATTGATAGGATAGATCTACATCGCTCCGTGAAGTGGTACAAGATAATATTTTGTTCTTCGCCTTCTCTTAATAAATATGGAGTGGTCTCCACTCGACTTTCTCGCAAGTTTCTAAGTTGCACTAGACATGATAAGACAAATTCACATTAGGATTCAGAACGATTTTTGAATAATTTTATTATACACACATGCATA
>JAWQRP010005753.1:0-10373 GCA_033557875.1 Quadriops clusia
TTTAATCAGCTACGTTTCGCTTCATCAATGAAGCATCATCAGGCTGAGATCGTCAATTACATTTACCACGTGATGAAATTCGTTACAGATATTCATTCAAGAAAAACAAAACTATTATCTTCACACTGCAATCTTAAACTATCTACTTTTTTAACAAGATAAATTTTGTATGAACTGACATACAAACATTCACACGAACCAGCTGGTTCAATACAAGGTAACACGTCAGATTCCTATAACTGGAGGCTTAATAAACACTGAACGTGTTAACGAATTATAAATACAAAGAAAAAACGATTTCATTTTCTCAAAATATAATGCAAGGTAATAACGATAATAATTTTTCCGTCCATCCGAAAGAGGACTCGTCAATGCATTAGATACTCTTGCAATTATGGTTGCCTATACCCAACTATACATACACGCATAGCGCGAGCTGTCTTTATTTTTCTGACCGCCACTGTACATTTAGTGTGGAAAAAAAACATATTGGGTATTACAATGGCGACATGCAGTGCCATGTCGTGCACTGTTTTTAATTAAATAATCTTTTAATCTGTAATTGTGAGTTTTGTTGTTCTTGTCGCAATGTTGAGGTAGTGGCCTGCCGTCCATGCACTTGTTAAATATTAAATATCACCACCTACTTTGAGCCACGGGTCGAGTTGTGAGTTTCAGCTTTAATATATTTTTTTTAAATAATTTCTTTAATCTCTATGCTTTTGACTTTTACTTTTGTTCATAATTTGCTGTATTGTATTTGAATTGGTTGTACTCATGATTCGGCATTTGTGGTTCCAGCCGTCTCCTTGAAGATGCCGTCAAATACGGCGAAATATTGGAGTGTTGAAATAAAGGCCTACACGTGCTAGTATGACGTTTTAATTGCCTCTACCTGGACCTTAACCCAATTAGGAATTTATAGTAATATAAAAAGGAAAAAAAAACTTTTTATTTATTTTCTTTCCACAAGACAATCTTTTGGTATAAAATGTTGAAAAAAAAGGTAAAGGAAATTTTTTTGTTGACACATTCAGTTATAAAAACTGTTCAAAATGTGCACCATCAATATTATCCAAGAGTATAATACGTATAAATCGTGCAATAGGATTAAAACGATATTTTAAACAAAATAAACCGCGCAACTAATGAAACTGACCCAGTGCACACATAATCCCGGTTTCACAGAACAACGTATTCAAGAAACCAGTAATTCAGCTCGGAAAAATAAAGTTGCAATTTAGTTCCCCGGAAATCTTTCCCCGGATCCACCTCAACTTTATTACAACAAGTGCATGAATCCTTTATTAGCGAGGTGATCTCAGTCGCTCGTCCTCGTCGGCCGGAGTCCTGCGGAGTGAGTCCTGGCGGATCCTCTCTCGTCCTTTTTGCGGCAGCTCGCAGTAAACTTGTAAAATTGCAATGTGGCGCTTTAGACTGCGGACATTCGCGTACTTAATAAAAGACCTCTTCTCGGATTATACGTCTTGTTTAATTTTCCGCGGGAAGAAAATGAAACATTTTGCAACCAGACAAGAAAATGTTTAATAAAGGCCACGTAAATTGCTTGCTTTATGCCCTGGCTGCGGCTGTTCTTCTGGCTGCTTTTCTCTAATACAAAAATTCACTTGTTATCGTGATTTGTTTTCTTGCTTCATTAATTAACAAGTTATTAAAAAATATGCATAAATAACATTATATACGCAACAAAACTTACGCGTGTTGCGTTTTCTCCCATAAGGTGAGCTATCTATTGTGACGTTTGAGGGAGTACCTCGCTGTTGCGCGCGTAAGCGGCACTTACCACACTGGCACCTCACCAAAAATATAATACGAAATTAGCTGAAAAGGAATCACTGGAATTAAATAAACATTTAAAACAATAAAATGTGAGAAAACTTTCCTCATAACACAAAACCTTTTGATTGTGGATTAATTTACCCGAAATTTGATTTAATTGAATGACCTTGGTGAATAGAATGAATGACCCATTAGTTTATAGCACTGCAGTTTACCTAATAACTACCATGAGAACGAGGTACCTTGAAATTGTTATTAAAATGGTGGTACCTTTACCTTTACCTCTACTCTTTTTATTGTGTCTTTAATTTCTCTACCTTTGTCGTGATGTAATTATTCATTGCATTGATTGAGCCCAAACTTTGTTATTGCAAAATGTTATTGATTAAATTGACGTGTTATGTTAATTGGTCGACCATAATTGATTTGTGTGTGTGTGTGTGTGAGAGAGAGAGAGAGACAACGGAATTACCCTCTCCCTATTTCCCTCAGGCGGCGTTCACCGAAATCAACCAAACAAACTAACGCACAACGCGTGAAGATAACGAGCGGACCAAAATATAGCACAACTAAAGAAGACACCCACCAAATCAGCGACAAACTACTCTCTAACTACGGAATTGAATAAAACTAAAGAAAGAACAAAACAAATAACCTTAGCCTGTATTGAGTTCCACGTCTGAAGACGGCAGCCAATGAATCCAAAACTCCCAGAAGAATGGTGGATGATATACCCAAAGGCACTGAACAATTGATCACAATGAACTCAACCCCACGAAACCTTTCACCCTGAACCGCCCCCACTTGCTGATCGACCGCCCTCGCAAGAAGACTTCGAATGACCAACCCTGATTCATCTCTCTCTACCCGACCATCTCGGTCGACTTTCTCTAACCGACTGTCTCCGGGGACCTCCCTCACTGACTGACTGCCTGAACCTCTCTCCATGACCCCCCCGAAAGAAGACTCCTAACGACCAACCCTGACTGACTCACCCCCTCCCTGTTAATGGCTGACCGTTTGTATCTGGACCAATCAGAGCTACTCCAGCTTCCACGCGACTACCCCACGCTTAAGAGCAACCCACCACCGTTTAGCACCCATCCTTTGCGAACAATCGGACACCTTTACTTTCTTTACTCGACCACGCCCTCTCCCTCGATTGACTTTCATTTTAACTACTCGAACGTTCGTACTCCTGTAGCTTTATGGCACCCCGGATGCAGTTTTGGCCATCCACAATCTGCCGACCATCTGGAACAATTAGAGCGACCTTGGCTGCCATCAGGCCATTTCTGCATTGTCGAGATGTTTTTTTTTGAATAGGACATTTTGTCGGTGCAATTCTTTGCGTACCTCCTATTGTTTGGCCTACCGCCTGACTCGGAGAATTATTTTTTTGCCAGATTTTGAGCACATCTGTTCTCCTTTAAGCAAAAAAATCCGTTTTTGACAAGAACCTAATTTGCATGAATCGCGTAACCTATCTTCATACCTTCACACTATATACAAGTTAGAAAAGGATTGTTTTATAGTTTTATCCCCTATAACTACAATCTATCGAAAAGTTATCTACGGACTAAATCTAATTATTAAAATAATAATATAATTGAGTTGCTGGCCGGGACCAGAGGCTGAGTCGGCAATGGTATCCTAATATCACCGGATACTCTAGTGTCGGCTCAGGGGGAATGACCTATAACTTACATACATTACCTTTGCTATTAGGTAGTCTCTTATTTAAGAGACAAATAGTGATTATTTTGTTACTTGTAAAGATAGTTACTAAGTTATAAAGATAATTACTAACAAATTAATTTGGCATAAACATTGTTTTAAAGTTCAAGACTCTACAATAAAAATTTCAACGTAATTTCACTTTAAATTTCCACGAGCAAATGCTGCCATTAAGAGAGAAGCGAAAATATTGTGTGTTATTGTCGGACGAGAACAATTGCGATTAATTCGTGTGAGCATAAACATAATCTATTAATAAAATAGCAACCTTTTTGCGACACCGAAATGGACGAAATAGTTTCCTGGGGCAGAAATACGGACGCCACTATTTTCCTCCCTTTGTCGAGTCGCGAGCAAAAAAGCAGCAAAAGGGATCCAATTTATTGTTGCATGTAGAAAATGCGACGGTAATATCTCGGTGCGAATTTAATCCGAGTTTTTGCTATACGTCGCACAGCAGAGCATATTTTTTAAGCTGGCAAAACTCAATGCGTCCGGGAAGATTAATATTATTTTTAGTTGCATCTGTTTGGCGCTGCAACTGGCAAATGAAAAATAACTTTCGAAAGTCTGATTTATTTGAAAAGGGTCACGTTTGACCGTTTTCACCTTGCTATATTATAGATATTCAATACCCTAACTAGAACTAACTTAACTAAACTCTAGCCACACAGTTTGGATAAAACACATTGCGTGAGCTATCTATGTAAATATATTATCTTTGCTCTAACCTAACTAACACTTTATTAACCTCTCTTACATAACAATCTTTAATCATATAATGTATGTATAACGTATTATGTGCTTTAACGATAAAAAAAACTATCCAGTACTAAATAGTTATGAGGAAGTTAAAATTGAAGCTGCATCAAAAGGGAGAAATCAAAGCCGATTGCAAAGTAAAGAACCTATTGCAAAATAAGGAAGATTAGTGCTCACAAATAATCTTCACTTCTTAATGAACCTTTCATGAAAACGATGACGTTCGAATTCTATGTCTCAGATACTTCATTAATATCCAGCGGAGGCGATTAAGTTATTTAAATACTTCGATGGCTCGCAAAGAACGGAATCAGAGGAATCACGTCCGACTGCGGTCGTTAGCAAATCCGGGCCCGGATTTTTCCGGTGCTTTGCCGCAGCGGCACTTCGCCCGGACTCTCTATTACGCCGAAGAACAAAGTGAAAGGATTAGGACGTCGTTGCAGATTATTTTTTAAAAATGCTAGTGGTTGCATCTTCTATTTGTGTCAGAATTATAAGGAGAGATATTTCTGGGTAAACATTATTCCATGATGATATTACCGAAAAAAAAAACTAGTTGATTTTACTAGCAAGCAGCATTTGAATGAGGTAATGTGTAGTGCTCTCGTTGGATTTGACTATGAGCTAGGAAACCTAGGGCTATTAAGACAGTACATATACCCCTGAAATTTCTCTCAGTGTCCTTTCTGTGCCCTTTAGTAGCAAGCAAAAGTTCGATTCTTAAATGCTTATTTACCGCCATAAAGAAAAAATAGCTTCCAAATGGCCCCAGAAATGTAGCCCACAAAAGGGCCCCGGAAAAAATAGCTAATAAAAGGGCCCAGAAAAACGCGCAAACAAAATTTGCATGCAGCTCATAAATCTCCCCTACGTATAAAATTTACTAACCTGCCCTTTAACCGTTTGAAATTTCACGAGCGTTAGCTGTAAATTATCAGCGTTTACGAGCAGGACTTTGGAATTTTTCATTTTCCAATTACCGACGTCGGTTCAGTTTAAACGACCATCGGAGGTAATAAAATTTTTCAGATTATTGACCCGCAAAGCCACATGTGTATGCAATTTACTACACTCGTATTTTTAAGTGGCTGCCATTAATTGAATGGAGCCCGCCGCGGCTTTAATTGAACTGAATGAAAATAAAAAATGGCCAACACTGCAGGCCCAGGAAGGGTCTCTTCAAACTAGGCATTTCGCGCGTGCTTTATTTATTAAACAATTTTAAAATAGTTAGGTACATTTATTCCTGTAAAAAAGCAAGGACTTTCTATTTGTTTATTTATTAACTAGTTAATGGCCGTGAAAAATCACGGGCAGTCATGTACACATATTCTCTTTATTTTTTTTATTATTATGTGTTATACGTTTAAACGATAGGAATAGACTAAAATTGTATTACTGACAGTGGCGTTAAGTATCCTACTTAGTGGGTCACTTAACTCAGCTGTTTTGGAGTGTTTATAAACATTCTAAGAGTGCAATGCCTCCAGGTACGAAATATCAACTAAGTAAGTGCATAGCACAATTTATGTACCAACTTTAGACTAGGTAAATGAAATTAACAGAGCTAAAAATTCTCCAATTTAATTAATAACGTTTCGAGAGAGATTCGCAAAATTGATTAAAGCATTGCAAGTCTCCATGAATATGTGAAAGCAAGGAAATTCCAAGTTCGGTTACTTTCATGTTTGCCACGCCATGCGAAAGGCATTTGCTAAACAAACTAAAAGGCAGAGTAGCTAGGGTGTACCTCTGTTATTGACTACATGGTTGGGACTAAAGTTTTTAATATAACTCCGTAGCAAAACTCCTCAGCAGAACTCCTCAGCAAAACTCCTCAGCAAAACTCCCCAACAAAACTCCCCAACAAAACTCCTGAGAAAAACTCCCCAACAAAACTCCCCAACAAAACTCCCCAACAAATCTCCCCAACAAAAACTGCCCAATAAATTTCCATAACAAAACTCCCCAATAAAATTCCCCAACAAAACTCCCCAACAAGACTCCCCAACAAAAACTGCTCAATAAATTTCCATAACAAAACTCCCCAATAAAATTCCCCAACAAAACTCACCAACAAAACATCCTAACAAAATTAACCACAAAAACTAAATCTCCATCAAACATAAACAGAAAGTGTATATTATGCAATAGCCCGAGAGAAATTTGTAGCTAAATAGTTCTAAATTTAGTTAATAATATTGTGTATATTGTGTATTAATAATTCAACTGCTGTTGGTGACTCTGCAACTAACGTGAAACCACAGAGTGTGGTGAAACTATCTTGAGAACTTGTATTGAGAACTTGTAATAAGTACAACAGTTTTTATTAAAAACCGTTTTAGTCTCCAATTTGGAAATCCTTTTTGCAGTAGCCAAAAGTTCACTCATAAAATTTCTCTTAGTGTATAATATAGTTCTCACATTGAAAACGAATTTTTATCATCGAAAAAAAAATGCAATTGCATACTCGCCTCCTGTTTAAATGAACCACTGAAATTCAAAGGGCCTAGCAGGTTTATACGCAGGGTTGGCAATAAAAAGAAGCCGCAGGGGGAAAAATTTAATACCGATAGAGTATCGATTGGGGCGCCTTTCCCCTGTGGGACCTAAATCGCCAGATTTTCACTGATAGGGGGAATATGTGCTGACCCGGGCAGCCCATTTTTCCTCACGTCCCCAAACTCGGACGGCTCCTAATTTTTTAATGCAATTTTTCTTTATGAAATTACCACCGGCTGCTCGGACGTGATCGCTTTTTCATTTCGACGTTTTTTTCCTGTTCTTTCCGAGTCCGGGACAAAGTCCGGTGGAACCCCGGAGTTTCCGTGGAACACTCCAGACCGTCTCGGATTATTCCGGGATATTCCGGGACATCTAGGACATCCTGAAAGTTTCCTGGACATCCTAGAGTATTCCTGAACATCTCGGAGTATTCCTAGACATCCCGGAGTATTCCCGACATCCCGGAGTATTGCTGGGCATCCCGGAGTATTGCTGGACATCCCGGAGTATTCCTAGACATCCCGGAGTATTCCTGGACATCCCGGAGTATTCCTAGACATCCCGGGGTTTTCCTAAACATCCCGGAGTATTCCTGGACATCCCGGAATATTCCTGGACATCCCGGGGTTTTCCTGGACATCCTGGAGTATTCCGGAACATTCCGGAATACCCCAGAGCATTAGGGGGTAACCCGGAACATTCCAGAGAAAACCGGAGCAGCCGAAGCGACATCAGTAATAACACCTAATTTAATTCTCTCCCCGTAAACACCTAATGTTATTAAACGTGAAATAATTTATTATATACCTTATAGTGGATAGTGAGCAGAATTAAAAATACCTTCTAATTAGGTTTACCCTCCATTAGATGAAATATTAAAGACGCGGCCTTCCCTGTCTTGCCATTAGCGAGGCACTGGTAACGTTGTAATTAAGACTTTGTAATTAAGATGGAGATGGTTTGTTTCACTTCAGGAAAAATATGCAAATTTTTTGCGACGCTTTTAATATCCGCTTTTTCTTCTTTTGGCATTAGCAAATGAGTGACATTTTTAGTGTGCAACGTTAAGCCTTACCGGAGCGAATATAAAACAATGTCGAAATGTCGAGAATTGACCACTCTCGACTTAGCCGCATTTTCCATGTTCCGTTAAACTTCTAAGTCCAGTAACTTAATGTATCCAGTATTTAATTAAGAGCAGTATTTAATTTTATTTAATTTAATCATGCATCTCAACCTCGTGCAACCGTGATCGAGTATACAGCCTGTCAAATTTAGGTAAAGGTAAAGGTATTGCAAATATAAATCCGGATGTGCCGTTGGGCATATAGCTGAGATCTCAGCGTGCAGGGATTGCACACGAGTAGAGTAGAATTCTTTTGACTTAAACGTAACCTTTGCTGAACATTTGTACTAACCGCTTTATGTAATTCACCAGAGGTGCTGCATTGTACCTAACGTGCTGGCTTGCACGAAATTTCTCTTGCATGCACGAATAAATGAGTCCGCTATCCAGCTAGACAATAACTGTCTTTACTCCACCTGAACTTAAGTTAACTTAAGCTAGAATAAATGTGTTATTAATTCAAGACATGGATGCGTGAAGGCTTGAGTCATCGGATACACCCAACCAACACAATTCATTCATTGGTCCGTCCAGGGTGCATCCTCCGAGAAACCAACTCACGAAAGAATATAAATAGGTTTAATAAAGACATCGAATATACCCAACCAACATAATTCATTCATTAGTCCGTCCAGGGTACATTCTCCGGGAAACCATTAAACAATACAATAGTAATATTCAAGAAACAATAATACCTTACCTATTGTCTCGAAGTACTGCTGCTGGTGTGGATCTTACTCCTCGATGATTTTTGTCCGGTCACTTTTCTATAATCCAGCTTTCGTCCACATTAAAAGAGGTTGCGCTGAGCGCTCCTCTATGGAGGGTAGCGCGAAGCTTGTGCGGAGGCAGGAATCTTCTAATCTCCTATTGAATAGGTTATTAATTATTAATTAGTGCGATCGGAATCTTGGACGTGTACTTGGTTGTCTAGGTCGTAGATAGAGATATAGCAGTTTGTTTCAATACGTACACGAGAAAGTAAAAAGACGAAGGAAATTTCGCTGGGAGATTAATGGGGCCCATCTGGTTCAAGGGAAAAACAATAATTCCGGCAAATTCATTGGGCCATTTTAAAAACACGATAATCTGGCAACGGGAGCCAACCCTTCCGGAGATATATCATGTATTTCAACCTTCATTACCCGACTCGGGGGTTGATAATGCCTAAGTGGCCATTCAATAAAACAGGTATTAGAGCAACCCGAGCAGGCGAGTATTTTATATTTTATGAAATTGAATAGATCTTCCTGGGGCCCCATATCGATCTAGCCGGCGGCGTCCGGGAGGGCCAAAGGGTGGCGAAGGGGTGGCGGAGTGGTGGCGGATGGGTGGCGGATGGGTGGCGGATGGATGGCAAAGGGGTGGCCAACGAGGGGCTGAAGGGTGACGAAGGGGGTGCGCGCAGGGGGTGTATTTAATTGCGGTCGATCATTATCTGTGATGTACGGTTTATATCAATAGCCTGAGGTTCATTCATGCTCTGATTTGTGTGAAGTTTGAACAGATTGTGATTACCGCGCATTGTTTGAGACTGATTGCTATGTTTAGGAGAATTTATTTGACGTTTTATGGCCGGCCAGAGTGGTTTTGTTCGGTGCTGGCCAATACAAGTCCGCTTCATTAATTCGCGTTTTGGTCTAAGTTTAACTGTGTTTTCTGAATGTTGTTTCGCACGGCTCGCCCGTCCCTTGGGGGCCCGTTAAATACCCGAACAGATTAAATTAGCCCCCTTTATGGCTGCCTGCTTGTTTCACGTTTCAAAACGGTTTATTACTTTTGCATTTTAGTGCACATTAGCGCAAGTACAGAGTGGTCACTTTACTTCTACCATAAAACGGCATTTAAACTCTTTTTACTCTTACATGACGTTTAAACGATGCAAATCGTTTACGTAATCCCATCCTTGACCTACTCCAACAAGCTGATATGAGGGTGAATTTAAACTTTACATCTTATGCATACGTAGATATTCTGTATCTATAATATATATATATATATATAAAAACAGAAAAAACGTTTGTAACAGCAAGAGGAACACATTAAATTTTCCTAACGAACATGACCCTATCCTTAATTTGGAAAAAACTTAATTTCATATCCTGGTTCACAACCGATAGCATAGTGCTCGCATACATTTTAGTTTGTATGTTACTTGTTGGTTCTACCGCACGACAGATGGCGCCCATACTTGATTTAATTTTATCACGTTTAACCATTGACATTTTAGACAGTGTAATTGTAAAGAGGCACGTTTGTTCGTGGTTTGTTTTAATTGTTTTAACCGTTCATTTTGTTCTGATTAGTTAACCTGCATAAAAAAGCGCCAATATTACAACTACATAATTGAAATTTGTTGTTTGTTTGGATTAAGTTCATAGAAAGAAATAGTTACGCCAACCAAGCTGCTTTGTTTTTACATGCGGAAGAGTTTTTGCTT
>JAWQRP010005754.1:0-10373 GCA_033557875.1 Quadriops clusia
CTACATTCACTCGGTTTGTTTAATATTTTATTTTAACGTATTTCTCATTCTACGATTCGCTCGTTACATTCACTCGGTTTGTTTAATAATTTATTTCTACGTATTTCTCATTCTACGATTCGCTCGCTACATTCACTCGGTTTGTTTAATATTTTATTGCAACGTATTTCTCATTCTACGATTCGCTCGTTACATTCACTCGGTTTGTTTAATATTTTATTTTAACGTATTTCTCATTCTACGATTCGCTCGTTACATTCACTCAGTTTGTTTAATAATTTATTTCAACGTATTTCTCATTCTACGATTCGCTCGCTACATTCACTCGGTTTGTTTAATATTTTATTTCAACGTATTTCTCATTGTACGATTCGCTCGCTACATTCACTCGGTTTGTTTAATATTTTATTTCAACGTATTTCTCATTGTACGATTCGCTCGCTACATTCACTCGGTTTGTTTAATATTTTATTTCAACGTATTTCTCATTCTACGATTCGCTCACTACATTCACTCGGTTCTCTTCTGGTGATTTTCTGATAAGGGCTGAAATGGCCATGTTTGGAATTCGTGTTCCACAAAAAATACGTTCGTAAAGTATCAGTAAATGGATTGTCGTTTAAAAATCTCTGTTGGTCATTCTAATTGGGGTAACACCGCGACGACGATTTACCATTCATGACCTACTTAGATTCTCAGCTTAATCCCAATAAATGACGGTCTACCGGGCAACTATGCAGGTGCCAGGCCGCAAAACCCGACCGAGACAATTAATAAAACGTCATGCAACACATTCAGATGTAAATGTGCGGCGGTGGGCAAAACGACATTATCCAATGCACCTGTCACGTAATAACATTGACATTCAAGCTTGCCGCGCTGCGGAGCGTTCACCAGAGCATAAGTGAATTTAGTTTTGGTACCTACATGCATAATATCCAGCGCCATCTATGCACGGGGGCCGATACGCGCGTGTAGGCGAAGCTTAATTCAGTGTGAAATTCGCTCATGAAAATGATAAAGGTGATATTGAGTTTTCGCAGTGCCGCCGAGAATAGTTTGGATGGCTTAGCGCCAGAACTGGGGTAATTTGAAATGTGCTCCGCAACGAATTCCCTGGCAAGAAATCCAGAATCCGGAATTTAGAATCCGGAATCCAGAATGCAGGTATCGCGATCTGCTCCCGGAGCCTAGCCGACTCCGGGTGTACTCGTGTGCAATAGTGTATTTATTCGGGAATGTTTGGATATGAGTTTCCGGAGGATTTCCAAAATTACCGTGTACACAGCAACTATTCGATTTTTGCCGCGAAGAGCAAAGCCCCCCATAAATTATTCAATTTAAGTAAACATTTCAATTTGTAGAATCGCTAATAACCATCTCGGCGATTTTTCATTCCCACCCCACCTTAATGGAGTCCGTGATGTAAATAATAGTGATCGTGGAGGAGTCTCCTCGCCCGCTCCTAATAGATTGATTTTCAGGGGGCGCTCCGAAGACTCTTTAATGTATTCAAGCTTAACCCGGAGTCCTGTTCCGTTTTTCGCTGTAGGAAAGAACTCGAGTTAAAGTAATTTATTTTTCAATCGAATTAACTACAAACAAAATGTATGAGATCCTGTTACAGGGGGGTGGGGCGGACGCCCCACGCTTACTAACGAACTTGGGATTGATGCAATTTGATGCTGCCTGTTTATTTACATAATCTAAATTGTGAATTGTGCGCGAGTGAGTGCTTTAATAACATCACATTGCAAATAATGAATAATTTCATGTTGCTGTGTGACGAGCTGTTGGTTAATGAGGTCCATGTTGAAGCGCGGGAAAGCATCTATGGCGCGAATTAAGCCGTATTGTCCTGGACGAATTTTTTTCGAAAAATTTTCGAAATATTGGTATTTGAAATCTCCCAGTTTCGTTTTTTCATTTTTCGGGTAGTTACTACACTTTTACTTTTTGTTATGAATTTTTTTTGTTTCAGCAATCTTCTTGCTTAAATCTGGTTTAAATTCGGTTTTAATAATCTCGTTCAATCGCGGTAAAAAATAAATTTTGAGGTTAAAATTTTTGACAACCGCTAAAACTCTGACTAGCCAAAACCACGATAAACTAAACTATAATTTATGAATAAGACTGTTTGTATGGAATTCGTGCTATTGCAAAAAGATTAAAAATATAAAACGGTGTTTGTACGTCTAATTTTCCAACGTAAGCGCCCTGAGCCGCAGGAAACAACCGCGAGGGGGCGCACCGGCCGGGCTCGCCTTCATTTCAATTTAAAATCCGCATTTCAGATAATGGATAATGGGGATCCCCCTGGAAATCTCCCGGTTGTATTCTTTAATTTGTATTCCGCGGAGTGCTTTGCAGAAATTTCGTGTGGTTATGAAAATAACGAGAGCGGAATCAGGTTAATGGAATAATAGACACTCCTTGATATTTTCGTGTTGAAATAAATTGTTCGAAGCCCTCCAACGAAGATAAATATGTTTGCGTGTATTTTTATTTAGTTTATCGCTTGAGGTCGGGGATAGCAACCCCACCTTACCCTTAGCCTTACCTTAAGAAAACTGCTAAGGGGTGAAAGGAAGGGGAGGATGAGTATAAGGAGTAGAATGGGTATCAGGGGTATCCGGGGTGGCTTGGGTATAAGAAGTGAATTGGGTACAAGGGGTGAATTTCATGAAAGAGTGAAATGGGTACTAGGGGGTACAAGGGGGATATATAAGGGGTGGTATTCGCTCTGAATAAATAAGATTATTTATTGCTTGTATCGTGAACCTCTTCGGATACAAATGAACCGGAATTCGCGCAGATAGGGTGCACTAAATAGGCCTATTACCTTAAGGTCTTTTTATGAACGTCACGTGAAATTGGAGAATATTGTGCGTCTTAAACGATGAGTTTTAGTTTATTTGCGTAAGTGCCCGACTCTAGACGAAATAAGATTTGCTTTGTACGCGTTGGCGTGCTTAGAGTGCGAATGTAGCGAAGCTCGCATGATGCGCCCTTATAAATGATGCGGAATTTGCAGAGATAGCCTTGTTTTATGCGAAATTGAATCATATTTTCATATTCCTCTCTCCTATTCCCCGCTCTCTGTTTGCATTTTAGCGGAGCACTTCGTGACGGGGTGTCGACGCGTCCCGGCGCGACAGAGACGGCGTCTTCATTTCCTCAATGCAATAAGCCGACAAAGCGGATAAAATGGGCCAATTTTTTACGCGCGCTTGGTTTATATTTCACTTTATGAAATTTGTAACTTAATTCTTGGGCACGTGTATATAGTATATACCTGCCATGTACTATAAGGACTAAGCAGGTCTTTTTAGAACATTTACTTTTGTAACATTAGTTTGTACGTGCATTACTGCCCTTATTGTTTTGTATTGTATAGGCTAAACCATTGTGTCTCTTAACGTGCGATAGATTTAACTTACGAAGGTCGTTTGAAAAGTCCGTGCAAAGTCGGAGATATGGCACTACTGGCCCGTATCGAGGTTATGTTTAGTTAGTAGCACCTCTTGGAAGAACACACAGCAAGTTTCAACCAGATCGGTCTATTTCTTTGTGTGATGATTAAACATTACTTTATGAAAGGCAAAACGCCTCAGGAGACTAAAGAGAAGCTTGATAAACATTACACCTTCGATTAGAACAGTTTATAAGTGGTTTCAAAATTTTCGGAGTGGCCATATAGGCACAAGTGACGCTGAACGTTCTGGACGCCCTTTTGAGGTTACTACTCCAGAAATCATTGATAAAATCCATGATATGGTACATAATATTTTGCAAACTAGAGCAGCGTTGGACGAGGTGTATAAGCCTAAAAGGATACTATGTCAAAAAATAAAAAAGGTTTGCCCCAAACAATTAAGTAGTTTTTATTTTTGCACTGACTTTTCAAATGACTCTCGTGTAACAGAAGGGAATCCTATTTTTGTCATTCCTGAACTATCTCCATTCCTGATAATAGGTCAATTTGTTCATAGTTCAGAAAATTTTTTGATAACATTTGTAATGTTGCGTTTCATATAGCTACTGCTGATGCTAGAAGCAGTTAAAGCAAGAAAAAAGTTAGCAAAAAGTACTTTCTTTCCATTTTCCGTGTCCAGAGACGCACGCCCCTGGCCTTTCAAGGCCGACAATGCGGTGATTACATTTCGCACGCTAGGCCCGACGTGTAAAGCCTTCAGGATCTCGCAGGATCTTCCTTGAGGCGCCGAATGAAAGGCGCTCTAAAACCACCCCACGGCCAGGTCAATTCCCGACGCCGCCGTCGCTCCAACGGCGCTTTATATATAGATTTATTCCGCCAGTATCTTGTCACATTGACGGCGGAACGCGACAATAGAAACAAGGGCTTAATGTTGATCCGCTTTGCGCCCCCGTTCTTTCATTATGGCAGCCAGTCATTTGATCTTCGATGGAGAAAGTCCTGCGAGAGTTTGGTGTGAATAGTTTTCATGGGCGCAGAGGTTGGGAGGTGCACTTGTTGGTTAGCTGGTTAAAAATTAGTAATTTTGTCTATTTAGTAAGATATAAGTAATTATTAATTATATCGAAAAATATATAGTGGAAACCCATTTATCCAAATTGATGTTTGTCAGACCTAATCCGGATAAGTAGAAATTCGGATAAACGGATCAATCAAAAAAGATTGTGCTAAATGTACCAAAGATCTAGGGCTTTACAGACAGTTAAAAGAGTGAAGAAGTACGAAAGATTTAGGGCTTTAAATAAGACAGTTAAAGGAGTGAAGACGTACCAATGATCTAGGCATACAAAAGATCTGAGGCTTTAAAGACAGTTAAAGAAGTGAAGACGTACCAAAGATCTAGGGCTTTAAATAAGACAGTTAAAGGAGCGAAAACGTATCAAATATCTAGGACTTTAAATAAGACAGTTAAAGGAGTGAAGACGTACCAAAGATCTAGGCAAACAAAAGATCAAGGCTTTAAAGACAGTTAAAGCAGTGAAGACATACCAAAGATATAAGGCGTTAAAGGCAGTTAAAGAAGTGAAGACGTACTAAAGGTCTAGGGCTTTAAATAAGACTGTTAAAGGAGTGAAAACGTATCAAATATCTAGGCATACAAAAGATCTGAGGCTTTAAAGATCTAAGGCTTTAAAGAAGTGAAGACGTACCAAAGGTCTAGGACTTTAAATAAGACAGTTAAAGGAGTGAAGGCGTACCAAAGATGTAGGCATACAAAAGATCTAAGGCTTTAAAGATAGTTAAAGAAGTGAAGACATTCCAAAAGTCTAGGGCATTAAATAAGACAGTTAAAGGAGCGAAAACGTATCAAATATCTAGGGCTTTAATTAAGACAGTTAAAGGAGTGAAGACGTACCAAAGATCTAGGCATACAAAAGATCTAAGACTTTAAAGATAGTTAAAGAAGTGAAGACATACCAAAAGTCTAGGGCCTTAAATAAGACAGTTAAAGGAGTGAAGACGTACCAAAGATCTAGGCATACAAAAGATCTAAGGCTTTAAAGACAGTTAAAGAAGTGAAGACGTACCAAAGATTGTTGCGTGCCTCTCTTCGATGGCACCTGCCTGTTGCTCAGCTACTATTTGGGGGAGGCTGGGCCGGGGATCCTCTGTTTAAGGAGCTTGATGGGCGCCAGGTTGCAATAGCAACCAATAAAAAATTAAAGGGCCTACCTCAATTCAGCAATAGTAGATTTATTTATTGTTGTAAGAGTAGTCTTAATTAAGCTTAACTTCTTGGTGATGCTAAACGTTCGGCAGAAACCCTTTTTTCTTTCCAAAAAACCTTTTCTCTGCTCCACTGCCTTCTCTCTTGCTTAACTTTTTTTCCGTTGCTAGGGTTTCTCCTCAACATTCCCAAAATCAGTTGCCTTTTGATCTTTCTGGCCAACTTGGACTGTTACAAGATCTAGGGCTTTAAATAAGACAGTTAAAGGAGTGAAAATGTATCAAATATCTAGGGCTTTAAATAAGACAGGTGAAGGGGTGAAGACGTACCAAAGATCTAGGCATACAAAAGATCTAAGGCTTTAAAGACAGTTAAAGGAGTGAAGACGTACCAAAGATATAGGGCTTTAAATAAGACAGGTGAAGGGGTGAAGACGTACCAAAGATCTAGGCATACAAAAGATCTAAGGGTTTAAAGACAGTTAAAGAAGTGAAGACGTACCAAAGATCTAGGGCTTTAAATAAGACAGTTAAAGGAGTGAAGACGTACCAAAGATCTAGGCATACAAAAGATCTGAGGCTTTAAAGATCTAAGGCTTTAAAGAAGTGAAGACGTACCAAAGGTCTAGGACTTTAAATAAGACAGTTAAAGGAGTGAAGACGTACCAAAGATGTAGGCATACAAAAGATCTAAGGCTTTAAAGATAGTTAAAGAAGTGAAGACATTCCAAAAGTCTAGGGCTTTAAATAAGACAGTTAAAGGAGCGAATACGTATCAAATATCTAGAGCTTTAAATAAGACAGTTAAAGAAGTGAACACGTACCAAAGATCTAGGCATACAAAAGATCTAAGGCTTTAAAGACAGTTAAAGAAGTGAAGACATACCAAAGATCTAGGGCTTTAAATAAGACAGTTAAAGGAGTGAAAATGTATCAAATATCTAGGGCTTTAAATAAGACAGTTGAAGGGGTTAAGACGTACCAAAGATCTAGGCATACGAAAAATCTAAGGCTTTAAAGACAGTTTAAGAAGTGAAGACATACCAAAAGTCTAGGGCTTTAAATAAGACAGTTAAAGGAGTGAAGACGTACCAAAGATCTAGGCATACAAAAGATCTTGTAGCATTGCTATAGCGTTTTGTTTAGAGTATTTGTAAGAGGGTAGGCTTTGAGCTAAAAATAAATTTTGTTTGACATTAAGAGAAACTTGACGAAACTTGATTGAGAATTCTCATAAATTAATAATTTATAAAGAAGGATTCGTTAGAAAGGGTTCAATAGAACGTAAGTCCGTTATATAAAGTTTGGATTTTTTTGAAAATTAATTCATCTTCTCTCTTAGCCTTTTATTTTGTATTTATTATATTCCTTAGTGAATGCGCTATTAGAATTCTGTTTGACATTGAACTTTGCTGGTGACTAGAATGAGTGACTTTCATTATATGAAGTAATTTCGTGATCAATTTTTTTGGAAGAAAATCCAGAATTGATATAATAAACCTGGAAGTGCAGATAAGATATCTTTTAATTAATATGATTTCAAAAGTCAAGACATTACAGTATCTAGATTTTAGATTACAGTATTTAAATGAAAATGTCAATCACAATTAATTTTGAACTATGTGCAATTGTAAACTAGGATCCGTTTCCGTAAGTTAGTATAAGATGTATCGTTGAATATTGACGTAGCAGAAAGATTGGCCAGTTCTTACTTGATGCGTACAAACTAGTGTATTTAAGATTTTGATTTGAGAAGGTGAGACGAATCTAGGAACCTTATTTTGAAAGTCAATATATTCACGATCTTTAATTACTTGTAGCCTATTACTTCTTTCATTTCTCCAGCATCTGCTGGTGGCGCCTAATATTTTTTTTAAGTCTCATTCACTCTTGACCCAACCTCCAAAAATAGTACACTGAGCTAAGACCCTGTGCCCCACAACGATAAGAGACATAGAAGACAACCAAAGATCTAGACATACAAAAGATCTAAGGCTTTAAAGACAGTTAAAGAAGTGAAGACGTACCAAAGATCTAGACATACAAAAGATCTAAGGCTTTAAAGACTGTTAAAGAAGTGAAGACGTACCAAAGATCTAGGGCTTGATTGAAGGACTGTTAAAATAGTGAAGATGATCTCTTTTAAATGTCTTTAAAGCCCTAGATCTTTGGTACATTTTCACTCGTTTAACTGTCTTTAAAGCCCTATATCTTTGGTACGTCTTCACTTCTTTAACTGTCTTTAAAAGCCTAGCTGTTTGGTAGATCTTTAATCTTTTAACTTTCATTCCTATAATAATAATTGGATCCTTCAAGGCATTGATCCGAATAAGTGGCGATAGGTTTTTTCTAACAACACGAATTGATAGTTTTAAAATCGTTTAATGTACTGCACATGGTCGGCCCATTCTAAAATTTTCGTCGCCATACGGTAATTCTGTGCTCATGAATGTCTGGTTACCTATATTTTGATCCTTAACCGACCCTGTACCTGATTCTTGAACTATCATCTATTGTTGTTGGAAAGAACCTAATTCGAATGACTGGAGTTCGGGTAAATGGAACTCTATTGTACTTACATACTAGTTGAAAGTGCTTTTGACACCAAAATGTGCAATTCGTTCCTATGACCGTGCTATAAGTCGAAAGCTTTTGGCTTTAAATTCAGATTTATTCATAGTGAGGCAACGTTCAACACACCCGCCATAGAATCATACAAATTAAAATGAGAGTATTACGCACGTACATACGAAAGAATTAGAGAATCTTTCATAATTTATACTCAAGTATTCTAAAATTTTTCTATTATACTCATGACTTTCTTTTCTAAAATTTTAACATTTTGTAAATAAAAAATAAAAGAGGATTTTCTTTGCAAAGTTTTGCAAGATCTGTGTTCTGTTATTTCTGCATTCAATGAATATTTATGTTGTGAATTCTATTTTGAAGACATTGTTTTATCTCACAAAAATTTTTTTTTGATACTGGGAATTATGTTTGTTGAAGTTTAAAGTTATTTAATTAGTCCTTTACTAACTTACCATTCTTCTCTTGAGTGGCAAGTATAAATCCAGTTATACCTTCATAAACAAACAGATTCAAGGCAGCCTGCAAGGAGCAATTCCTGAGCGTTTGCTCCAGAACCGAGTACAAAGCTCCTCCAGAAGCATGTCTTTGTTGAACTAATTCCTCAGTCGCGGGAAAGCCGGAATTCGGCGGAACAAAGTGGATCCAGCACGCACTCTTGGCTGCTCCGAACGGCCGTAATGTATTGCGGAAGGATCAATAAAATACTATCTGCATAGTTATCTCCCTTGTTTACGAAAACTTTCCTCTTAGTGTCAAATTATGCGAACGGGAAGTTTATTTGGTAATTCTCCTTATCTGCTCCGGCTTCGCGCGCGTGCTGCCTGCTATCATTCTCGAATCGTACCAGAGACAGAGTCTTCCTTGCTGGTAAGATTCTTCCAACTTCAGGGAACAGATATTCTAACTATTTAAATTATTTTATTTGTTGTAAGAACATACCTTTGAATAGGAAAAGTTATGCGTAACATCTTTGGAAAACATTTTTTCTTTGGGAAACCAGTTTGTTTCTTTGAAAAATCCGTTAGTTTCTTTAGAAAAACCATTAGTTTCTTTGGAAAAGTCTCTTGCTTCTTGGGAAAATCATTTTGTTCCTTTGGAGAATCACTTTGATTCTTTAGAAAATCAGAGTTTGTTCCGGAAACGATGTACAGAGTAACTATTAGCATAGTTCTCAAATAGTTTCCAATTTGGAGCGGCTCGGGCTAGCCGCATTGACTCAGTTACCGTGATTGAAGTCGAACCGAAACCGAACTTGCAAATCGATGCTTGAAAGACAGGGCCACCCCAATCTGGAGGGTTGAAGGCAGGGATGTTCGAGGCGAGAGTCTAGAACGCTATGGTCTAGGGTAAACTGATTCCGTCTGTTTGTTCCAGGAGAGTGCAGATCCGCTCTGGGGATGGAGGAGGGTCGGATACCGGACCATGCCATTACCGCTAGTTCCTCTTACGAGGCCAAGTCGGTGGGACCTCAGAATGCCAGGTAAGCGACCTTTGTACACAGCTCTTTGGGAAGTTTTAGATCTTATTGTATTGTTGGATGCCCTAGAAATATGACTCATACGATTAGTGTGGTATTAATACATTAGTAATTATGTAAATACTAGTTAATGCCCGTGACAAAGCACGGACAGCCATGTACACATATATTTATTATCACGTACACGTATACTTATTTCCATGTGCACATGTACATCTGACCATGTACACGTGTACATATTACCATATATTTTATCCTACATATATATTTAATCTTATGATTTTGAGATATACGTATTATCATGTTCACTAAAAATTTATGCAGCAGTAATGTATATAGCAGCGAACAGAAGAACATAATAGTAGTAGAGATATTTTCATATTTTTTGAATTTGAGATTAATTTAAATTGAAACGAATTTAATATTAGTCTTACTTCTTGTTTTTAATAATTATAAATTTTTAATTGTAAAAATCATTATAAAATTTTCATGTTGCAAAAACTTTCTGCAGATATGTACACCCTACGTTAGTCTTACATTGATCGTTAGAGTAATCGCATTAAAAGAACTGTTATTTTGTCTGCAAATATCAATTTTTGGCATAAGTTTGTAAAATGCAAAAACATAAAGAGCCACATTGAT
>JAWQRP010005755.1:0-10373 GCA_033557875.1 Quadriops clusia
GGTGCGTATCGCCGCAGTACATGTGGACAGCACTCATAACATCGACTTGCAGGAAGGTGTGTATATTGTGACAGTAAACGGTAAAGCCTATAAGGTGAAGCTGTAAAGCGGAAACATATATTACAACAGGGTCACCCCCACTTCTTATAGTAATAGAGGTGGGGGTGATTGTCTTTTTATTGTTTTTTTAACGAATGCATATTCGTGTTTTTAGAGCTAAAAGCCTTGAGGAATATAGGTCTCTTACCAATAGCGTGTTTTTATTCCATGGCTATTTGTCTTTAACATAGTCTTTTCTAAAATTTATACGGTTACATAAAATTGAAAAATGTTTTTCAGTTTTTTTTTAGAATTTAAAAACGACAGTAGCGCCGTTACCGTCAACTAAGACGAGGCACCTGTTTTTTGAATGTACTTTTTCCCAATATTGTAAATCCACATTAACTTTGTTTAACTAACTTTTGTTACAATTCGATTTTTCACAATAAATAAAAAAAAAATGCAAATCCATACCAATTTTCCGTGACAATCCAAGCCTTATTTTCCTCTTCTTTACCAATGGACTCGCAAACTTATAAAAATCTTCCATATCTGTAACACGCAAAAGAAACGTCAAAGTTCGGCGAAGTTAACCTCTATACTCGAAATTTACCCGCCACAGCCGAAGAACTCTCCCTCTTCCTGCGAATCAAATCCTGCGATGCATCGTTCGCCTGCTCGTTGCTGTCCATTGCTGTGTTTTGCTTGCCGGGAATCGCATAGAATCGCGGCGTTTTGTCACTGCCCGCTTGTTCATATGTAGAGTGTGCAAAATTCAAACGGTTTCCGGTTTCGCCACTAGATGACGACGGCGTTACTGGCGGTCTGTTCAAATTGAGTGGCATCGGTATTTTCTCAATATTTGAATTGTCCTCCTTGTTTTTGCGACTCTTGGTTATTCCGGGTTCCACGTTGGACGGTAGCGAATTGCCAGATTTAATTAATTCATTGCTTAATATTATAATACTTTTGTTTTTAACATTTCGTGCAGAATTGCTACCGTCTATCTTCTTTGCTACGAGAGCTTCTGATGATTTATTGTTGGTAGTAGACGAAACGTTCGTTTCCTTGCTTGCATTTGCGTTGCTTTGTAGTTTATTTACCGTGGATTGTTTGTCACTAATCTGTGCTTCTAGAGATTTTTTAATCTGATTGATCTCTTCATCGGATAAGTTAATAAGATCGTCGAACATCGATGTGGTGTCATATACGTATTCCTCTTCCCTAACCACGGCTTGTTTATAAAACGAATGCCGTTCGATTATCATGGTCCCGAGATTTTGTGGCCGTTCTTCTACCTCTAAACGATCGTTGGATGGTGCAGCATTGCTTCGTTCTTCATTATTCACGCTGTTGTCGCTTGTTTTTATGTAGGTAATATGAGTACCTAGAGCGGCAGAGCTTATCGAAAACACTGTGTAGCACTTCGTTTCAGATAACCTGATCACATTTTTACGATTGACCGAGTTCGTGATCAATCTCGCTCTCGATTTCACTTTCCGCTTCTTGACTCTTGAAGACGGTCTCCAATCATGATCAAATTCAAATTTGCTGGAGCATGATGAAGGGTTGTTTCTCGACTTTCTTCTCGGATACGGCGTTGCGCAGGATCTCCTGCCGACAGTTCGACTAACTTCATCATCCGACAATGAAAATTTATCCGAGATCGAAGTAAGATTCTCCAGTTCTTCGTCAGATAATTCTGTTGAGATTCGTCTTGTTCTGACCTCTTCGTTTAAGTGAGAAACAGGTGTGAGTAATATTATTGGTTCCTTCAATCGAATGTTATTAGACGACTCTTTCGTTACAGAAATTGACGGTTCGACAACGGTTCCGGTGATTAAGTTTTCATCAACATGTTTATTGTTCGAATCTTCTTCGTTTCCGGTGAAATTCGAAATGGGAGTGTACGTTTCAAAGAATTCTTCTCCGGGGTTTTTGGTTGCTTCACTATGAACGGATGTAATTTCTAGGCTAATTTCACTATTGCTGTTCGAGATTTGAGGTTCTGGGGATTCGGAAATTTGAGCGCGTTGTCTTGCGTCTTCAATCGAAGTAATTTCAGCGTAAATTGGAGTAAAATTATCTGATTTGTAGATTTCAATTGTCTTTCTAGGTCTCCCTCTGCTCTTCTTTACTGGGATTGTTTCCAATTCTTGTTCTATAACAGCTTCTTTTTCAATTAATGATTCTTGCACAGTTAATTCCTTTTCTCCATTTTTCAAAGTAATTTCAGTCTCAGCTGGAGTAATTTCTTCCGGTTTGTGAATATCAACTGCCCTTCTAGTTCTTCCTCTTCCCTTCTTTACTGGGGCTGTTTCCAATTCTTGTTCTATAACAGCTTCTTCTTCATTGAAAGTTTCTTGCTCAGTTAATTTCTCTTCTCCGGTTTTTGAAGTAATTTCAGCGTAAATTGGAGCAATATAGTCTAGTTTGATATCAACTACTCTTTTAGGTCTCCCTCTCCTCTTCTTTACGGGGAGTGTTTCCAATTCTTGTTCTAAAACAGCTTCTTTATCACTGAAAGTTTCGTTCTCAGTTAACTCCCCTTCTCCGTTTTTCGAAGTAATTTCAGCGTAAATTGGAGTAATATCTTCTGGTGTGATGCTATCAACTCCCCTTCTAGGTCTCCCTCTCCTCTTCTTTACTGGGAGTGTTTCCACTTCTTGTTCTTTAACAGCTTCTTCTTCACTGAAAGATTCTTGCTCAGTTAATTCTTCTCCGTTTTTCGAAGTACTTTCAGAGTTATTTGTAATAATATCCTCTGGTTTGATATCAACTCCCCTTTTAGATCTTCCTCTCATTTTCTTTACTGGGAGTGTTTCCAATTCTTGTTCTATAACAACTTCTTTTTCACTGAAAGATTCTTGCTCAGTTGATTCCTCCACTCCATTACTTTCATTATTTTCCAAAGTATCAGACAACTTCTCTTTTTCTGAATTAGGAACTTGCAAATTATCCGCAGTTTCCACAACTTCTGAAGTACTCGAAATCTCTGCAGTTTCTGTCATCTCCGTAGTTTCTGGTATTTCCATAGTATCTGGAGTACTTTGTGACATCTCTGTAGTATCTGGTATTGCTGTAGTTTCTGGCATCTGTGTAGTTTCTGGCATCTCTGTACTTCCTGGCATCTCTGTACTTTCTGGTATTTCCTTAGTTTCTGATATTTCCGCAGTTTCTGGCATTTCTGTACTTTCTAGTATTTCTGCAGTTTCAGTAATTTTCGTAGTTTCCGGTATTTCTGCATTTTCTGGTATTTTCGAAGCCTCGGGTACTTCTGGTGTCACAGGTACTTCTGGAGTCTCGGGCACTTCCAGAGTAGCTTCAGATGCCCCCGAAGCATCACTAGTCTCCGGAGTTTCTGGAATCTCCTGTTCCACTTCCAAATCCTCCTCTTGCATCTCAATCTCAACTCCAGGTGAAGTTATATCACCAGTTTCTGGCGTTCTGTTATTCGCAATAACATTCTCCAGAATCAGGCTCAGATCTTCAGAACTCTTATAGTCATCATCAATACTTTCTGGAATTGTGTCCATATCAAAGTTTTCTTCAATAGCTCTATCATAGTTCTCCTCCTGAACTTTGTCATAATTAGTCATTACTGATTCAGATTCATCTTTATCGCTCTTCGTAGTTGTAGAAACATCGTCGTGAACCGGAGTAGCCATCAATCCCTCAACTACAGTGTATTCTGTATGTTCATCATAGACCGTCGCGATAACGTAATCATCGCCGATTGCAGGGATGACTTCTTCAGATTCTTGTTGATTTTGAGACAAGTCATTTTCTTCTTGAATAATATTATTGAAGCTGTCAGAGTACTGATCATCCGACGTTGGTATTTCCACCAATACTTCAGTATCGAAAATTACTTTGCTCGGGTCTTTCACTAGTTTTAGTTTTGATTTTTGTTTGTTCACTGGTTTGGATGGAGTTTCGTTTTCAATGCGAGCTTTCAATAACAGCAACATTTCCGCACATTCTTCTCGATTTGGGATTGAATCATCCTGTGATGTGTTATCAGAACATTCCGTCTGCGACGATGTAACCATATTCTCCTTATCTTTTGTTGCAATATCATTTTCTTTTACATCGCTGGCCATTTCTAATATTTCATTACAGTTATCATTTTCATTGTTGTAGATTATCACATTATCCCCTTCTTGCACAATTTCTTCAATAATGCAATTGCTTTCCACTGCTTCTTCTTCAGCTACCTCCACTTGTTCTTCTTTTGGTTCCTCTTTTGTTTCTTCTTTCACTTCACTCTTCTCGCAATTATTCTCGGCGTCTAGCGGGTTATTATCCCAATCGTATTGTTTTACTTCAGCTGCATTTTGAATAGCATAAGTACTTTTCAAAATACGGTGCTTCTTGCCCTTCATGGTTGTTTCTTCGTACTCAATATGTTCGTCCACCATCAATGAATTAATTTCATTCTGTTCCCGTTCTTTAGAAGGCTTTCTATTCCGTGCTCCTTCCGTGATGATATTGGCAAGGGAAATGTCACTAATACTCTGCCCATTTCTCAGATCTTCTCTAGAACTAGCTAGTTTCGCCTTTTTAGAAGCGCGTTTCTTCGGGACAATCTTTTTAATCTCTTCATTTTCTTCTGAGTATGAGTATTCACTTATTTCTTCTTTCTTCTTCTCCTCTTCAACTTTTGGAGCTGGTTCGTATTTTTCAACAGTAGAACTTAGAAGCCTTTGTTTTTTAGTGTGGAAACTGTAATTTTTAACGATGTTTTTCTCTGTTTCTGGCTTTACTTCCACCGATTTCTTAGTAGTGTCTTCTTTGACTTGTTTATTCCTCCTGGGTTCTTTTTTTTGTCTTAATCCAATTTTCGTGATAAATGGCAGACCGATAAGTCTAAGTTTTGGTCTACCCTTTTTTCCTCGGTTAGAAGTCTTATTAATCATTGAATTTTCAGTCTTTTTCTTACTTAAAGCTTCTTCTCTTACACGTTTCTCATTCTTGACAGACTTAGTTGCCTTGCTTGATGGAAAACTTGTTTTCTTGGCCAATAGATGAATTGGTATGTCATCTTCAACGTCAAAAGAGATACTTTTGCTTTTATGTGGCATATTTTTGTTTTTCTTGCTCTTGACTGTAGCTTTCTTGTCTTCTTTTAAAACTGGGGTGTCTATGTTCTTTTTTGTCGTCTCTGGTGATTTTTGACTCTTAGCCATAGCCTCTTTTTCTTGAAGTAATCGGAAATAATTCTTCTCAGATTTTCGCATGTTTTCGAGAACAGGACGAGCATCAATATCGAAAAACTTTTGAAAATCATCAAGTTTCTCTTGGGTGTTGATCTTCACTACCTTTTTCTCTTTGTTTTCATGTTTTACTGTGATTTTCTTCTCAGATTTCATTTGTTCCGCTGCATTTTGACTTTGTTTCTTCTTTTGTGTTTTACGATTCTTTTCAATTATTTCAGAGAGAGGCATGTCTTCATCCAGTTCCACTATATTCTGATTTGAAATGGAACCTTTTCGTTTAATGTTTGCTTTGTTTTCTTTCTTTTTAACTGGTTGTTTATTATCCACAACAGTTTTTGTCGTACTTTCAGTTATTGATTTATCAAATCTATCTCCGTTTTTATACTCGATAAGATTAAGAGTTGCTAAATCTTCCAATCGATATCGTGGTATAGAAACGGTTAGACTTAGTGGTATCAAAGAGTTAAATAAGGTATCATTCTTAGTAGATATGGTGTTGTCAGTCACTGGGGCAGGGCAAGAATCAACTTTCTCAGCATTGGGCATTGGATGCACAAGAGCGACTGGTTTTAAGACACTCTTCGGCACAACAGTTGCTTCCTCATCTGTGACATCAAACCGCTTGCGCTTTGATGGCTTCCCCTTCCTTTTCATGGACCCCTTGGGCGTCTCGGGCGTGATCGGAGTGTTGGCTGTCCCCGCTTTTACGGGGCTGCACTCGATGTGCGTGACTTTGTTAACAGGCGCGCTCACCTTCGGCAATGCGTCAGTGACGGGCGGGGCGATGTTTTGTGTCGGTTTCTTTTTCTGTAAACCGGCGCGTCGGTTAGATGTCGACGAGTTTTTCTTACCGGAGTCGCGGCCGTTCTGGCTCGCCGAGCCCTTCTTGACACCTCTTTTTGACGGCGGGTCTTTATCTCGATTATTGGCGGTGTGTAGTTCCATCTTGACTGGCGTCCCAATTACGGTACACTTCGCACTTCGCGCATTTTCACGCTAGTTTGAGGGTTGAATCGCACGAAACGTTTCTGATTCACCGAAAATGCAATAATTCCGCCATAACCGCTCGCTGACTTTTTTTTACGCTCTTCTGTGTTGGTGCGTATGTTCTGTACGGAACACGGACTTTAGTAACATTCAATTCGCAACGGTTGGAAAATGACAAGCAAAGTCCCCTAGACCCCAAATCTACCAAACTGCATCTTCTTCGTTCATCTCCGGATGCAATCGTTCCACGTTAGACAACAAAGAATATCAACAAGCCCGCTAGAGGCGCTACTCCGGTTAATCACCTCCCGCACCTCCCTGGTTATTGCGTCATCCTTAATAAGTGTCTTATTTTTTTTATTTTATTTTCAATCTCAAACAGTAATCATTAATGTCAAATCCAATAAATTATGAATGAAATAAAAATAAAAATTTTGTAGACTCTTATCATATCGAATCACTAATTTATCACTAATAAATATATTACGCCTCTAGCGGCAGTTTCTGGAAACAAGATAACAGTTCTCGATTTTCTCGATGAATTCGTGCGGTTCGTAAGATTCGCGCATGAAACAGGAACAAACTTAATTTAAGTAAGATTAATTCAATTTCACAAAAATGACAACTAAAATAAGGACGCAGAAGACTAAAACCGGAGAACTAGTGGCCTACAGTGAAACAGCGAGACGTAATAATGCATCAATCGTCGAATATTGTCGAACTTCAATGTCAGCGCTCTCCGGAGCTACTGCAGGTGCGATATCAACAAATTTCACGAATACCGCTCAAATTAAAACCCTCACAATACTTTTCCAGGTCTCTTAGGATTCACAGGTTTCTACGGTTTTGGTTTTTACATTTTTGCCGTAGTTGGATTATGGATAATGCTCCTCATGAAAGCTGGATCGAATTGGCAAAAATTCTTCGTTTCGCGAAGAGATATACTCACGAACGGTTTTTTTGGTGGATTATTCACATACATATTATGTTGGACATTTTTATATGGAATGGTTCATGTATATTAATTTAATTATTGTTATATCTATTTATATAAATAAAATTTTTAAGGTTAATGACACGTTTTATTTGTTATAATAATCATAATTCATGCACAATTATAGTTCATTTAAATCAATTTAATGAAGTTGATCAGGGAAATTTTTACCTAGTCATTTTCAGCATGGCTCTTGACGAGCGTAACTTTCGCTCGACTTATTACGAAAAAGTCGGGTGCAGAAGTGTTGAAGAAAAGAAATCCCTCGAAATATTGTTAAAGGAAAGACCGCTAGATAAAGCGAAATTACGTCAGTTTTGTTTACGTTTCTCTGTCCCGGGTACTTACAGAAATTTACTTTGGAAATTATTGCTAGGTTGGTGACAGGAATTTTTCGCATTATTGTGTTGGTATCTTTGCTCAAAAGCGGTTGATTTAAATTTCAGGGATAATTCCTACTCGTGTAGAGTCTCACAAGTTTGTAATGGAACAACGGCAGGAAGAATATAAAGATTTGCTACACGCTTTAAAAGTCATGAGGATTTTCAATGCGAATACACCGAAACCACAAATATTTCTTGCTATGTGGTTATTGAAGACTGGAGAATGCATTTTCGATGCAAATTTACAAGTAATGTTACTTTAATTTTTTTTTCTTGTACATTTAAATTCGTTTATAATAGTAATAATAATGTCACAAATTTATTTTGGGTTTATAACTAATAAAAAATTATTTTTGGATCATCTGCAAGCCGTAACTTCCATTCTGTTTCATCGCTGCTAGGTAAACTTATAAAGGCCTCAAAAGTGACGATTTGCAGAATTGCTAAACTGTAGAAGAAGAAATATCTATAATGACCCAAAACAATTTTAATGCCACTAAATTTTTGTAGAGAGAAAAATTAGCGGAGAGCTCTTAGAACCTCAGAACCTGTGATCTCTCAATGCATCAAAATGAAACTTTTTGCATATATTTTTTTTTAAATAATACTACAATGTTTACCTAATAATTTGTGCGCTCGTCGTTTTTCAATTAATTATGCCTTAATTATACCGTACATTTAATAATAATAGTGAATAGGATATTATTTAACAAAATATTAAGTGTGGTCAACATCTCCAAAACAATACTAAATTTCTTAATTGTTCAGTTTTAAAAAATTACTGATTTTTTTTTGTGCTACTTCAATTTTGTATTTTCCACTTGGAGATTTTGTTATTAATTCAAATTGTTTAACAGTCATTGTTTTTTAAGGGTGATTTTGACAATCATTCTCTGATTTGTAAACAATATTTAAACATTAAATAACAAATTTCTAAATATCTAATATCAAAGTGAGTATTACACATAAATTTGAAAGTAGTTTATAACAATACGCTGAAAATCTTATTACAATAGTATGTGCCAAATTTTGATTTGATTTATTGAAACTCTTTAATGATGATAGAAAATAACGTAAATATTCTTACTTCTTCCCGTTACCGGAATGAATGCAGAATATTATGCAATATTCAAATTAAAATTCAAAAAAATTGCTACAGTTACCATAGAACACACTGTTTTTGAAGAATACATCAATAAATGTACATTTCCTGTCTAAAATAAATATTAATTTAATTTTAATTTTATCAATATTATTTTATATTATTTTATTATATAAAAAATAAAGATTCCACTCTCTTTTGCCAAGAATCGACCGTTAATATTTTGTTGACAAAACTGTAATGATTAAAAATTTCTTATCTACCTTGATTACTAAATCAAATTAAATATATTATATTTCCATATGTAAGTACTACAAATTTGTATTACTTGAAAGAATCTAATTAATGTGTAGAAGAATTTCAACATTGTACACCTCAGAATCTGAGTTCATTATTTTCCTTCTTTAATAATACTTCTTGGGGGTAATAGCATTTATTGCTGCTCGCGAGCAGCGAGCGCGATCCTGCTTTTATAATCAGCCGATTATTATATTGAGCTTAATTAGACTGAAAAATAAATAAGTGAACGAATAGATAAACATTCTCGATAAAAAATAAAATCCAACCAGAATTTTAGCGAAATCTTCCCGGTTTTTGACAAATATCTCGGGAACGGTAAGACCGAGAGACTTGCAACCTCCTTTAAAAGTTTTCTGAAGTTTCGATTTACACCTGTATTAAATTTGGTGCTTATTGATCCAGTAATTTTAAAGTCTATAAAGAACATACATACAGACAGAGAATGACATATATATAAAGATAATATGATAGCAAAAATGGATTCAAAGTAACCTTTTAATGAAGTTTTGTTATATCACAGGTTTCCAGATAAGAGCTAGATATGGTTTCTCGACTCTCGATTTTTGTCCTCGTTTCGAAATCGGTTAACTTCCACAATAGTTACGTGACATCTATTTAATTGCATGTACTATTAAAGGAAACCTGAGTATATACTTTCAAATTATTTCAGGTTTTTAAACTCATTCGTTAAGAGTCTGCAAGGGTTTGTTTGAATTCCCGGCTCGCGATTCTCGATTTTTGACAGCGTTTCGAAATCGGTTAACTTCCACAATAGTTGAGTAACATGATGTACTTGTTCAGACACTCGCAGGCTTTAGTGTAAACGCCCAAAATATTTCTGATTTTTAGACTCAATCGTTAAGAATCTGAGTTTATTTTAATTCGATATACGCAATTCTTAATTATTGTCTGAGGTTTTAAACCAATGGAGCGTATTTTAAATTCTGTTTTTTATTTTATTTATACGTTTACTTATTTTTAACATGAAATAATTATTCTACATTATTAGATACTAGTAACAATTGTACCGTACCTCATTTCAATTTGTTGCTCTGAAATTGTTTTTTTTCGGTTTGAGTTCAGTGTTTGACATTAAATTGGTATCTAGCAATCGCATACAATATACAGCTATAATATTTTGATTATGGATGCAAAACTAACAAATAAAAAAAAAGATAGAATAACTAAATGTTTACTCTTTTAAAAGGTAAACTTTTCATAATTGGGCCGTAGCTACACAACAAAAAAAGTATCGAAATTCGTTGCGAGACCCCGGGTTACGAGGTTTTATTTTTTTTTTTCATCTAATGACACTTCACAAAAAAAAAGTCTTTATTTAACTGTAAAAT
>JAWQRP010005756.1:0-10371 GCA_033557875.1 Quadriops clusia
CTCTACACGGTTTTGCCGACCAGTTAAATTCACTTTTAAAAAGGAAACAAGTGAATTGATAACAGCGGGAAGCAAAATATGGACGAACAAATAAATTCGTTAACAGAAACAACAGTTTCCGGTTACACTATCTCTCACAAGTTGCTATTTACCACGGTTGATGGTAAAATTTGCAACTCTGTAACTGGAACAACGTCGACCCAAAAATGTTATTTGTGCGGCTTGACCTCCAAACATTTTAATGACCTGCAAAAATGTTACGTACAAGAAGAAAATGAGGAAAATTTCCAATTTGGGCTTTCCGTGCTACATGGGTGGATACGATTTTTAGAATGTCTTCTGCATTTATCATACAAATTACCCATAGGTAAATGGCAAGCTCGGGGATCCACAGATAAGGAAATAGTCGAAAATAGAAAAAAGCAAATCCAGGAGAATTTTAAAAAGGAACTTGGATTGCATGTAGATAAACCGAAACAAGGGTTTGGAAGCATCAACGATGGTTCTTCCAAAATAAAGAAGTGTCTGCCAGAATAACTGGGATATCGGAAAGTCTAATCATAGGTTCCACATTATTTTACAAACCATTGTGAGTGGCCACGCTATAAATGTTTCCAAGTTTGTATGCAAAAGAGACTGCTGAATATTATGTTCAGTTATATTCGTGGTATCCAATGCCATCGAGTGTACACAAAATATTAATACACGGTTCTAAAATAATAAAAAGCTCGTTACTTCCTATTGAACAATTGAGCGAGGAAGTCCAGGGAGCACGTAATAAGGACTTCAAAAAGTACAGGCGAGATTTTTTTAGAAGATGCTCTTGGGAGAAAAGTAATGAAGACATTTTTCATCTTCTATTAGTGTCTTCCGATCCTTACATAATATCCTTAAGATGCCGACAGATTACGTCTTCCCGTAAATTGGACCTAGAAGCCCTTGACTTGTTGGACAAAGACGAAGGTGACGAATCAGAAGATGAAGAAACAGACGAGGAAGCCACGGAATGCGAGGATACTGAAGAAGGGCAAACCGATGAATCCGAAAATGAACATGAGTGATTCGATTTCCTAAAAATTCTTTTTTTATCTAAAGACTATTTTTTGTATATTTTGTAAATAAGTATGATCATGTAAATATAGATTTAAGGATATAAATTGGTGCAGCTGTTTATATTGTAAAGAAAACATAGAAAAATTAACAGTATAAAACCAGCGGTATGGCCGGGTATGCAAAGAGGGTATTAATAATACATTAATTTTAAAACTATAAATCAAAATCAACATTTGAATCGTCAAGAAACCATGAAAACGTGTTAAATAATTTTGGCCAGGTTTTGTGACGATACGGACCAACGTGTGGCGATTGCTGGCTATAGTCCTTCAGAAGTAAAACAGATTATATTTAAAAATGCCGACAAAGGAAAGAAAATCTAGTCGGTGGATCGCTATATTTGTGTGGACTGGAATTGACACACAAGCCTTGTTGACACACAATGGGGTGCGCAACGTCTGCTTTTGAAATTGAGTCTTGGGCTGGACGGAACGATCACTAGCCTATTGTGATCGGTTAATTCCGGCTTCGGCATTGAGCTAAGGTATGTACGAGGGACGTACAAAAATAAAAAGTAGTTAATTATTTGGGGTAACCCTTTGTTATTTTTCGACATAGCCTCCTTTTAGGGTTATACACTTCGTCCAACGCCGCTCTAGTTTGTTGATCCCTTCCGAATAATAGGATGTATCCAAGTCTGAAAGATAGCCATTCGTTTCTGCAATCACATCCTCGGGTGAATGAAATCTTTTTCCCGCCAATCATTCCTTCAAATTGGGGAAGAAACAGTAGTCCGAGGGAGCCAAGTCTGGAGAATGGGGGGGGGGGGGGGGGGGGGGGGTGAAACGAGTTGGAACCCTACATCCATTCATTTTGCGATAGAAAAGGACTGGGTCAATCGTGGGCGTTTTTCTTGCAGCTTGGTTTTGAAAGGGTCCAATAACGATGAATAATACAGGATGTTCAGATGAATATGTAACATAAAAACTGCCGCTTCTTTGGCGCGCTTTTGTCGCCTATTTGTACATCAAACAACGCCGCCTTTTTTGCGTTACATATTCACCTGAACACTCTGTATGCATCTGTAATAGTTTTACCCTTTTCCAGATAGTGGATGAGGATTATTCCTTGCGAATCCCAAAAGACAGTCGCCATAATCTTTCCGGCCTAAGAAACGGTCTCCGCCTTTTTTGACGTAGATTCCCCCTTGGTAACCCATTGCTTAGATTGTTCTTTGGTCTCAGGAGTGTAGTGATGTATCCATGTTTCATTCACTGTGACGAAACGACGCTTAAAGCCCTGCGGATTCTTCTGGAACAGCTGCAAACCGTCCTTACAACACTTCACACGATTTCGAATTGCGGATTGCGGATAACTTTGTCATGTCCAAATGTTGATGCAAAATATTATGTACCTGTAAATTCGATATGCCCACAGCACTAGCAATCTCACGCACCTTCACTCTTCTGTCATCCGTCACCATATCATGCATTTTATCAATGATTTCTGAAGTAGTAACCTTAACAGGGCGTCCAGAACGTTCAGCGTCACTTGTGCCCATACGGCCACTCTGAAAATTTTGAAACAACTTATGAACTGTTCTAATCGAAGGTGCAGTGTCATCATAGTGTTTATCAAGCTTCCCTTTAGTCTCCTGAGGCGTTTTGCCTTTTATAAAGTAATTTTTAATCACCACACGAAATTCTTTTTCGTCCATGTTTTGAAAATCACTCGCCAGTAGTGTCATCTCTCTGACTTTGTACGGACTTTTCAAACCACCCTCGTATATCGATCGTAAAAAATCTCGCAACAAAGCAAGTTTGTAAAGATTATACGCATGATTAATTGAATAGCTCTCCACTTAAAGATCATTTCCGGTACCTTTCACGAATTCCGACTTATTAGGTATTAGAGGGACAGAGAAAAAGATTCCCTCTTCTACCTACAAGCTTATAAGCAACTTTCAGAGACAATAATTACACACGTTGTTTTCTGTCCAGCCCCTTCCTAACAGATGAGTTATTTATGACTGTGTTGACAACAAAGGACAGACCGCACATTATTAGATCTCTTTTCTGCAAACGATTATAACCCTCGATCAAATTTTGCAGAATTAAAAAATTGTCCCTGTAACAAATATTAGTAGGTATCAGTACATTTTTCATTATCTGGTACAAATTTAGATTTGTTCTACACAAATAGTTAGTAGAGTAAATATGATTGTCATAACTACAAATGTTTTAGAGTTATATGCCGTTGGTTTAGAGAAGTAAATTTTTAGTTGTGGATACTAATAATATTTCACTGCAAAGTATAAGTATTGAGAGCAGCAGGCGCCTATGGATTCTCGTGGCACGCATGTTGACTCCATGCATTATTAAAAGCACCATTTATATTAAAAAATTACACAAAAGTTGGTTAAGTAAGTTTAAATAATGTAAGCGGTTTATTCTTCACTCGCTCTTAAACGTTCCCTCGTATGTGAACGAAATATGAACGTTGGGGGTAATGTCCAAAGAGCCCTATCCTCATGTACCTAAGAAAAAATTCTTCTATTTCTTATAAGAATTGGCAAAACTCAAATGAAACATTTAAAAGTAATATGTTTCTTTGTTCTTCACTTGATGTAACTGAAGTACGTATTAGTATCCACAACTAAAAATTTACTTCTCTGAACCAATGGCACTAATGTTGAAACTACTAACTTCTTTGTTCGTATAACTCGTAAACATTTGTAGTTATGACCAGTATATTTCTTCTACTAACTCTTTATCTAGAACAAATCTAAATTTGTACCAGATAATGAAAATTATGTTGATGCTGTAGCTATTAATATTTGTTAGTTACAAGTGCCGATTTTCAGCTCCAGGAGTTGATTTTTAGTTATATGGATCAACCTTTTATTTTCTGTAGCAGTGTCGTCAGCATACATGTGATGATTACAAAATTTCAAAGAAGAAAAAAGAAGTAGATAGTGTAAAGTATAACCCAAAGATAAAACCTTGAGGCACTCTAGGTGTAAAGGAAAGTTTTGTTGAGTGTTGATTGTTGACAGTCACCATTTGAGTTCTAGACGAAAGATATTATTGGAAGAATGCTAAAGAAGACCTGCTTAACTTGATATAATGAAGTGTAGAAAGTAAAATGGAACGATGCAAGGTATTGAAAGTCTTAGAAAAATCTAAGGGTATTAAGAACCTCACTGCTAGTTATTTAAACCATCTTATCACTACGTCTCACAATAACTTTACAATTAAATGTACATGCAACTTTTTTTTTTAATTTTTGGAGCTGGACAGAATCCATATCCCACGAAATGTTAAATTAAAATCATTAGTTAATGAATAAAAAATAATCAAAAATAATAATAACGGTGTTAGTTTAGCATTAGTTACAAATTGCATTATTAAATCAAACACATTTTTTTTATTTGAAGATAGAAGTATTTCAATATTCATTGGTAACGTAACAATTTGGTCATTAAGGTCAATCATTAAGACATCGTATTGCTGTTTACGAAGATTACATGTAAAGAATATGTGATTAAGATCTGCGTCATCATAAGCGCATTGGCACGTTAGATATACGTAGGTTGTTTGTTAAGTCTGGTAAATATCCGCAAGTTGGCGCTACAATGATCTATAAAGTATATGGCCAAAAAGCGATATTCTTCAAACCACCTCATGTCAAATTTCACAAACATTCGATGCTTCGTTTAGGTGTGGCAGATATTTGAAATGATCGAGGCAGAAGTTATAGTAAATATGCGGAGAAACACATTTTGCGCAATAATTAAAATTTTAATTTGAAAATGTTTACAGCAGTGGAGAATAAAACCGAGTTGGATGAAGTTTTTGGGAACCCTGCACTAACGTTAAGAAGCTTTTTGGATTAATTCATTCAAACGTGATTGGTCCTCGACAAAAAAACAATGTGCCCCGAACGTCCAGTTGACGTTACTACGACAGTAATGATTGAAAAAATCCATCATATCCTCATTGAAGATAGTCGAATGAACATGTATAACTTTGCATAGACTGTAGACATCTCAATAGAGAAAGTTCAAAGTATCCAACATGGTAAATTTTAAAACACAAGAATATAAGGAATACAATTTTTGATCATTTTGAAAATTTGCACATATTTTAATGATAGTTTTTGCTTGTAAAAAACGTAAACATCGCATGTAACGTGCAGTTTTCCTTTTGTTTATAAAAAAACTACGCGTACGTGGGAATCGAAATTTTATAAAATAATCCTGCATATAAACAAAAAATATGAAATAAGAAATTATCATTGGGTATACAAATTATATATTGATTTGCTCATGACAAGATAATATACAGTTTATTTGAGTTTCAGAACTTGACAAAAAATGTGTAATGGCGTTTTAGATCTTGGCAACTAAGTGTAAATGGTCAATGCAAGAATTACAAATGGATTTATAATCTACCCTACCCTTGTGCACAAGAAACCTTATCAAATTTACATAAGATCTAAGATTTGTACTTACACTAAGCGTGTCCACAGGGCGACGGCAGTGAATGCACGCGGCTACGATTTGGCAATCTTATGGCGGCTGGGCGATGAAGGAAAAATTTAAAGATGAAGTGGCGACGTAAAATTAAATTGCTGGCTAAGGTCAAAAACCCTAAAGAAATGTATGTTAGATTTAAGCAAACTATGAAAGAAAAAACGTACCTGCGATAATAAAAGAAGTAAGTGCAGGGTCCTTGTCAAAGGTACCAAAAAGCAATAAAACAGAAAGATGAGAGTCGTGTGTTTATCTTCGAAGACTGATTCTATTTTCCTATCCGAACACAAAAAGAACTTCGAAAAATCGTCACTCCGCATTGCCAATATTTAGAAAAGAAAGTATCAAACGAAACAACATTTGAAATTTAAGAGTTAAGTGGTGCCCAAGTCAGGTAACCAAAAATGCAAGGTAAATAAGGTAGATAGCGGAACAGATGTGTGAAAGCAAGAAAATTACGCAACAATCAAATGAACAAACGTTACACAAGAAAAAATATTCTCTCGAGACAAGAAAACGTTTCTGTCAGTGTACATTTACGTATATTAATAGGTGTATCGAAACTACTACTTCGTTTTTCTCATAAAGATACAAATGGAAACATTTCTATTTGAACAACTTCTAGTAAGTACCAATACATTTCCTGCTAAACAATTTCCTGTTCTTCAAAATACCCTTGTTTTACAAATATTCATCAAAGTTTATAAGCAAGTTGTAATTTAATATTGTGCGAATTGCCATTTCCTACTTACGTGACTAACTAAAGCTTTCCAAAAGATTTCTATGTTGGGTAACGTAAAAGAACCTTATTCTGTTGCATATTGTGTACTCTACGCGTCACTTCGAGGCAATCATCCACTGATACTGATGCAAACTTTTTCATGCTTTACTATTCACCAGTAAGACCTAATAACATTGTTTCTCTGAAATGTGAGAGTTCCATGTGCGGTAGGTCGTAGCTTGTCTCTGAATTTAAAAATGTTAACTTCCTGACTTTTAACTTTAACCTTTTATCAGCCCGTCAGAGTATAATAAATGATTTGCACAAAGAAGTGAATTAAACGCAACATTAATTCCTTTCGCTGCATTATATTATTTGAATTCTAATAGTTAGGTAATTCTTAGTTATAAAAACACATATTTTTTTAACACGAAAAGAATGTTTGGTGATAGTATAAGATTCTGCATTTATATGTGCAATAGGTACCTATTTTATTTATACGAATGTGTTCGCAGAATGTGCGAGGAAAGTAGAGCGGTTTTTGCAGTCTGAGTGCGAGTTGAAGTTTTGAATTCGTCCTCTAATGCATATCTCGTTTCAACCCTGGCAGATACAAATTATTCGTCTGATATAACGAAGGTTAATTTAGAAAATATTTAGATGTTTTCAGGAAGTTGAATGTGCACTTTAAAGTCAATAATGGATACAATTTTGTTCCCTTGGAGTTGGATTGAAAATATCATATTTGTGATGATATGAACTCTCCAACTTAAAGAGTAGTTCTAGAAATGTCTGATTTATGTCTTCTAAAAATGCACCTTGCATATTTGAGGAAAATAAAACAAGTTTATTGTTCAGTTATACAAGTTATTGATTTAATGTTCTTATTTTATTAATTTTCATGTAATTTGAACTATTCTCAAACAGTTAGTCACATACGAATATTAATAGGGAATTAAAACTAATTAAGTTACTCAAATCCGAATATGATTAAGAAACCCGTATATAAACTTGGCCATAGGGTACGCTCTAAATGAGAGGATCTGAAATGATTTTATTTTCCACGTCACGAAGTAAAACCCCGGAATCAACATAGTAAACGGCAGGGAACCCGCAGCATGGACTCCTCATTTATATCGCATTAAAGCCATTCCATTTCATGCCCATTCTGATAGTTTGACGAGGTGTTAACAGCTTTACAGTATTGCGCTTTGATGGCGCTTTTAATACACATGTTACATTTTAATAAATCGCACAATATGCGGCCAGCGCTTAGTTGCGGCGATATTATGTAGATTTATTAGGAATTTATTAATTGGAACAGAGCAAATAGCCCACGCGTTCGAATTCGGTAATTCGCAAATAATTTTGTTGAATTATTAGGTTCGCATTGCAATAATGATCTGTTGCGGCGGCCATTCACTGGATTCGCTCTTTCTCACTAAGGAGTGAGACATGATAAAGAGTTAGAAAACCGATAGAAAACGTTATTCAAATTATCACCTTGGGCATGTTTGCGTATAAATTTAATCTGCCGGCAGAGTTATAAAAGCGAGCTATTTTAAGCAAAAAAACAACCAATTAAAAGTACCTTTCTCTTGATTATTGAACCTGATTAGGTGTCATTCATCTGAAGTTGCGTACATATTCCCGGGCTCGATTCTGTTGACGGCAAACACGCGTCACTGATTACGAACACAACGCTCCCCACACATGGGAGAGGTTTAATTTTCCATCGGAATAAATAAAACTGGTTTGATTTGCAGCACCACGAAGGCCTGCTCTGGCCGGGGTTAGAATACGTGGTCTATTTACTGAGCAAACATAAATATTGCATGACCGTCAGGAAGCTCTAACTGGGTCTGCCTTTTTCTTTATTTCGCAAACAAGTCTGTAATTCTCAAAGGCTTAATGCAAATTTTACGTTAAATGTAAGCCTGTAAAAAGCTCAAAAGATTCATCAGTCACCTTCATCTATCAATTCACCTTCTAACGTCGTAACTGAGATGGGTCATACCGATGTTCAGAATTTCCACTAATCCTTTACAATTTTCCGGGTGGCTTGCCCTTATACGCACACAGCGATTAATCTAGATCTTGATAGATTACCGTCAAATATGAAGGAAACCCGACATTGTTTACGTCTTGGAAAACACTAATTGCCAGCATAGCGCGGCAATTGGAAGCATTAATTTCGCTAAATTCACAAATTGGCCCAATTAGATTCTTCTTCTTTCTTAGGGGGAGAGTTTATGGGTCGACAAGGGCAGCGGGAGTATATACTTCCTGTGAAAATTCACAGTAACAGGAATTTGAAACGAAACCCCCCAAAACCAATTAATTACAGTCTAAGGTAAAACAAGCCCAAGTTTAGCAGACAAGCGCTGAGATACCGAGTACTTCACGTGTACATGCATATGGCTGAAAGCAATCAGGGGGGCTGGTGACGGGGTGCAACAAAAAGACTCCCTCCTAGGCGGCTGTATTGATTACATTTATAAAGTTTGTTGAATTGGGTATCGCACTTCGCAATACAACGAAACTATGAAGTGAGGTCGCAAACTGCTCAACGACGGAGTTCTCTCTCGCCATTGGTAATTAACTGGGGTCACGTGGGAATAACGGATGCGTCTGTTGGCAGCCCTGGACCACCAGAGTGAACAACCAATACACGTGCTCAAGCAGGAGAGCCGCTGAAACATTGTCCATTGTTGCAAATACGAAGGGATGGAAAATGGGAATTACCTGTTGTTGGGGATGGATTCTTATTGTAACAGTAAACTTAATGGATATAAAGGTCTATATCAAAATGCCCCCGAGTATGAAATTGATTCTCTTGATAACACATTTGTTAAATTGGCTATTTTCCTCATTGCTTACTTAGATATCCAGTATGTGAAATATTAACTACTAAATGCATGCATGCAATAAAAAGGTATGCGCCATGCAGAACATAAAAGTTTGTCCTACAGTATAGACGAGTGAAGAGGGCAGAAGCACGAGCATTTTATTATGTAAAACTGCCTTTTTAGCGCTATTAATGTGTGTGGCCCATAAAATTTATTATTCATACGGATCGTTAGTGTTACGCTTAAGATTCGTGGACGTTTTTATCAGGCCCGCGGCGTAATGGTCCCTTAAACATTACAAATTGACGCAGTTAATGTCGCATATATACGGCATGTCGCCGTACATATTAGCATTTATCTACTTTTCATTACATAGTTCGCGCACATTTATGCAGGAAGTTGTGGAGAACTACTTTCCAAGGTAGTCTGCGCGACACTCCGCGCCACCGCAAAGTGGGCTATGAGCGGTGTGATTTATTGTCTGCTTCTAAAATGTGACCAGTATTTACCCCCTCTGGCAATTTCCTAAACTATTAATCACGGATCCCGGTTATGAAAGCTCTAACGGCGCAAATATTTTTGTAATGTTGCCATTTGTGCTGCTGTGCGCTGTTGCTCAGAGAGAGAGAAAGAGAGAGAGAGAGAGAAAGAGATAGAGAAAAGGAGGGAGAGAGAGAGAGATAAATGAAGTTGCGATAGACCAAAGTGATTTATGCAGATCGTTTTAATTTTGCTAATATGTCGGAGTAGGTATATTAAGTTTTAATAAACTGCTCTAAATAAATAATTTTCCTTTCATAACGAAAGTTTCTCTTTAACCGCTATGTCCTTGCTTTCTAGTGGCAAATTACCGGTATGTCAAACACACTACTTGGGATAGACGCCACGCTCAAAGATAGGAGTCTATTAGAAACCAAATAGTAGAATAACTTAAACTATTTGTTAACGAGCAAGCCAACCTAATATTCTAGGAAATGTATCGTTAATGCTGGATGTTTCATGCCATTTGTCACAACCAGCTCGCTAGAAAAAATCCAACTCAATTCCCATAAAGCACCAGGTCATGGCCTAATAGATGACATAATGCTAATAAATATGGAGTGGTCTCCACTCGACTTTCTCGCATATTTTTAAGTTGTACTAGACAAGATAAGACAGATTCACATTAGGATTCAGAGTGATTTTTTAATAATTTTGATATTATATACACATGC
>JAWQRP010005757.1:0-10370 GCA_033557875.1 Quadriops clusia
TAGAACAATCACCACAGGTAACCGAACAAATTTTAAGGTGAGATGTTTACTAAACAGTTGACTGTGGTTTAATCTAAACAGTGCGTTCAGAGTCACACCAAAATCAACGTAAACGGTTTGTCCATAGAAAGCTTCAAACATTCCGTTTAGACTGGCAAAAAATGTTTAGTAAACATATGTTTGCGTTTACACTCAACAGTTTAGCGTACTGAACGCACCCATTTACTGATATCAATAGGTCATAGCCATTAATTAAAGTTAGAGTAAAGCCGTTGGCATAAATTACGGTCGACGACCACTTATCTGCATAGTGCATTATATTCTTGTGGCATTAACCTTGTACGATCTATTAACCAAGTAATTGGTATGTAGAAACTATTTGTCCATAAATCAGTGGGTACAAAACATAGGGTCGATGTCATCGATAGATTTGGTGGTCAATCAAGTCAAATTTGAATTGTCTTGACTTTGTTTTTGTTAGTTCAATGCAACTTTTTTGGGTTAACCTAAAAGACCAAGTGGGGTATAAAACGACCCCAAAGAAAAATTAACAGTTATTTCAATAATTCCAATAATTACAATTTAATCCAAATTACAATTTATTTGATAATGCAACATTCAACGAAAAATTGTGGACTTCATCTGAATCAAACTAAAGAGTAATTTAAAAATTCGTATATTCAAAACTAATAGATAAATAGCAGGAAATATGTTATAATATTTGTTTAACCATATTATGGAGATAAATGTATAATGGGGGTAGATTTGTATCCGACCTGCCTGATGAAGGTTAAAAGCATGACTAGTAACAGCAGCAGTAACAACAGCGGCAGTAACATCAGAAGCGGTAACAAGAGTAGTGGCAGCATCAGCAGCAGGAGCCCTAGCAGCAGCAGCAGGACAATTTCTTACAAGCGCATCCCGGCGCGCAGGACACAAGTTGAAGGATGTGAAGCGAACCCAGCACGAGTTAGTCACCACAGTCAGTGGGTAGCTATATACGAAGTTGCGCGTCGCGGCGGCTCTCACATCGACGTCGGTCTCGGTTCGCGGCGTTTCGGTCGGCATGCGTTCTTTCTCTCACAAGCTCTCGAGGTGGTGCTGCGTTCGTCAGTGATGTGAGAGCGAAGGTGATATGTTCAGGAACGATGATACTTCTCCTCTTGTTCGTCATAGGGACAACGTCGGCAACGTCTGAGAAATGTCCAATTTCGTGTGAGTGCAGAGAGTTCCCCCGGGAGGAGCGACTCGCAGGTGCAGTATACACCACACTCACATGCGACGGCAATGTGAATTTCACGAGTGATCTGCCCGAGACTACTCGGGGAATCGTGCTGAGCGATGTTTTGGAATCAGACTTGAGTTATGTGTTTGACTTTGTGTCCAGTGCTTCTCCTCGCCTGCCCTATTTCGCCCATTTAGCCGTTAAGGATTCGGACCTCCAGGATTTGTCGAACGTGACTCTGGAGGGCCTGGATCGCCTCCAATCGTTGCAAATAACGAAGAGCCGTTTGACGAGAGTGCCGTTCGCCCTTTTCAACTTAAGTAGCTTACTAGTTTTAGACTTGTCGCGCAATAAGCTCAAAGTTATTCCCGAGGAAGAATTCAGGACATTTTCGGCCTTGGAAGTGTTAAATCTCAGTGCCAATTCTATCGATGCCATCAGTTCCGAAAGCTTCGGGGGATTAGTGAGTTTGAAGTGTTTAGATTTGACCGAAAACAACCTCACGGCTTTAGATGATAAAGCGTTGCGTCCCCTCGTCTCCCTGCAGCACCTGAATCTGAGTAAAAACCGATTGGAGGTGCTGAATGAAGCCTGTTTCAGCAGTTTGTTGCACCTTCAGCAGTTGGACGTGTCTTGGAATCGTTTGGCGCGTGTGGCTCCGGGCAGTTTACAATTACCCAGCCTCGCGCGATTAATGCTGGCCGGAAATCCAAAGTTAGGGGGGTCACGCGAACCGGCACTTTTGGTCGGCACCGGAAGGCGCTTACAAACAGTTGACGCATCACGCACAGGACTAAAACAAGTGCCGTCCGCGCTAACCCATTCGATCAGGACTCTCCGTCTCGCCGGTAACTCGATTCGCTTGGTAAAGTGCGGCGACCTTGACTCGTATCCTCTCCTCCAGCTCCTCGACTTTACATCAAATGACTTGGAAGAGATAGAGGACGACGCGTTGGGCCGGCTCGAGTCTCTCTCCGTTCTATACCTGACCGACAACAAGTTGAGTGCGATTCCGAAAAGTCTGCCAGAGAGGCTGAGGATTTTACATTTGGAGCACAATCAAGTGCAACAAATAAAGGAAGGGGACTTGGAGGGATTGCCCCTTTTGGAAGTGTTGCTCTTGAGCAACAACAAAATTAAAGTGGTGAAGGAGAGCGCCTTTGTCGGACTGGGGTCGCTGGCCACTCTGGACTTATCGAGGAATCCTCTCGCCCTCCTTCCGCCCGGCAGTCTCTCGGGACCTCGGGAGCTGCGAGTGTTAAAGCTGGCCGACGTAGAAATTATATCCCCCGCCAAAGACATGGCCTTCCCGCTCTCGACCCCCGAGCACCTAGTCTCCCTCGATCTGTCTCAAAGTCCCGGCTTGGCTCGCCAGCTGCTGGCCGACTCGGCAACGCTGGCGGCCGCTAGAGAGTTGCAAGAATTGAACCTGTCCGGCGGAGGGCTGGAGCACATCCGATCGGATTTACTGCATTTCCTGCCGCAGCTGCGGAAGTTGGAATTAGAAAACAATCCTATAAACTGCACGGACGTACAGTGGTTAGCGGTCTGGATGCGCCGGCAAGATGAAGACGGCTACAGAAAAGTAGTTTGCTCGTCGCCCCCCGAGCTGTGGGGGACGCTGCTGGTAGACTTGCAGGATATTGAATCTGAGCCAAAGTACGAGACAACGGCGCAATCAATAAATCAAACTCGACCGCCCGAGGCCGCCGCGGAGAAAGCATCCTCTTACGAGAAAAACAAATTAAATAATGCCCCGACATACAACATAAATTTGACGAAAGCAAATTCGAGTTTACAAAGCGGAGAAACAGCCAGTCCCTCGCTCCCTGATGGGATTAGTGCATATAATGCCTCGGGGCCTGCCGTAAAATTGAGTAAGATGAGCGATGATGAAGTGTCAGCCGAGTTAAACCTCATCACAGAAGACGTCACGAACAGATCGGAAAACTCCACACAAAGATGGGAAGCCTCTACACAAAGATCGGGAGACTTCACACAAAGATGGGAGGGCTCTACACAAAGATGGGAGACCTCCACGGAGAGATGGAAAACCTCCTCGGAAAGAGGGAAAACCTCTTCGGAGAGAGTGAAAACCTCCTCGGATAGAGGGAAAACCTCCTCGGGTAAAGGGAAAACCTTCGCACAAAGAAGGGAAAACTCTACACAAGGGAGCCGCGCGAAGGAAATAATGAGAGAAGTCGGAAAATATGTAAATAATACGGGAGAAAATGGGAAAAACGCATCATCGGAGGTGAGTGCCCTCGACGGGGACGGGGGTAAAAAGGGAAACTCTGCCAGTGCAATTGCGGAGAATTCCGAGAGTGAGGCGAGCAGTTTAAAGAATGTTAAATCAAACCTGACGGAGGTCGGCAGGCCGGAAGGGGGGCGTAATGGAGAAAATTTAAGTGAGACGGGGAACGTCTTACATAAAGCCGGTGGGATACAGTCGAGTACGGAGATTCCCCATAATTTATTCATAGTTTCTAAAGGGAAGGCGCTCAATAAAAAAGTGGAGAAGCCAGAGGACCATGACAGGAACATGAATGAAATATACCCCGTGCAGTACGGAATCGGTAAAAAGGACGAAGGGAGGAAGAGCAGCAACGTAATCACATCGCCGCCTCGACTTGGGGGTCTCGAGGTCTCGACTGTTTCTACAACGGTCGCGGTCGGGGCGAATTTAGACGAACACCAACATGGCGAAAACGTGACTCTGGCCACAGGAGAGATGTCCATGTACAGCGGAGAGTACAAGGGCGGAGGATTGGTCGCTCACCCTGGGATGCTCGTCCTCGCCATCGGCATTCTCGGAGCCTCTGCCATCATGGCCGTGGTGACCTCGAGGATAGCGAAACAAAGGAGGGCTAGAGCTATGGCGAGCCAGCAAGAAGACATCGAGGTAAGCAGTTTGCCCAGTGTTACGGAACTATGGTGACACCTGAGGGACGGGGATGACGAGCGGACGGTACTCTATGACACAATGACTTAAGTGGGCTAGTAGCACGGAAAGGTGCTTGTGATATTCGTGGAAAATAATAAAATACTTTTGTATGATGATGATTTTTTGTACTTACAATTGTAATATAGTCAAAGTATTTTTCAAAGCGGGTTATTTATTGTTAATGTAGCAAAAAAACGTACACAAGCTGGGTTCTTTTACTAACAAAAAAAATCATTGGTTCAAGCATTGCCGTTGTGGATTTTCACAACTTAAACTCACCTCAAAGTTACTCTTCAAGACGTGCCAAAATTTCTAAAGCCATTAATCAAATAATGGCGGTCCTCAAGTCCTTTCGGTATCATTAAGTAACCCCTACAAATTAATGCTTGTGCAAGGATAAATGGTTCATCCCTCGGATTCTTAGAAGTTAGGGTACCATTGAGCGTTCACCCTAAATCTTCTTAAGGGAAAGCTTACAATGGATTTATTGACAGTCATATTGCTCTGAATGCTACCCTTCATAGAATATATTTACACAATACTGTCATATGCTCCCCTATCTAACACATCTCCCCTAATATTGATACAGAGCCTAAACTTGTAAGCTTTTAGGAAGAATACACAAAAGTTCATTGGATATTATATTAACGAATATTATCAGAGAATAGTTTAAAGAATATTGCTAAAGAACAATACTAAAGAACATTGCTAAGATTATTACTGAAGGGTAACAGAAGTACTAAAGTGGGAGTGCCAAATTTTAATTAGTGGAAACATAGGGCAATTTAATCAAAATTCCACGACGACAATGCTTGACAATCTCCTTGCGTAACAAAAAAAATGTTATTATTCTGAACGAAAATTCAATGGCAAAAGCAAAAAACCGAAAAATTATCCAGCAACTAACAAAAAATTGTAAGTTTTGCTACTAATTGTATATAAATGTCATATATTTATAACTTGCCAATTTGTTCAATGTATTGTGATAGTCCTAAGATTAAAAGAAATATAGCAGTATTTAAAATAAACTGTTTATTGACGAGTCTTTTTAATCTTGTACTTTTTCTTCGCTACTCAACCTCGTTACGCATCCGGGAATCCGGGAAATGACGGGAGAGATTAAAGGGCGGAGGACGGACGACGCTAATGAAAAGTAAATTACCAAATTTTAATGGCCTATTACTTGCTGACATTATTCCCCTTAACAAAGCCAAATTGCGAAAAATATAACTAATGGGGTTTAATTGTTTGTAGGTCAGGGTATGCTTTTAAGTGGGGTTGCGATAACCTTTTAAGGCTTTAATAAAATACATTACGGAACTGTAATAAGATACATTAGAGAACTGTATGGGTTATCTTAATATACCAGTAAATCGATAGTGTATAAAAACTGTTTATCACTCATTGATGTAATCACGAAATCTCAGAAATGGCTCAACTGATTAATCTGAAATTTAATAGAGGACATGCCCGTTCGACGAACATGTTAGAAGTTTAAATTAAAAAGGGTAAGTGGGATAAATAGGTGGAGAGACTGAGTCAGACGTAGAGATAGTTGCAAACTTGTTTAGTCGTTTGGTGATTTTAGCACATAGATGGTGTTATTTACTGGATATGCTCTATCGGGAAATTAATTTCCACAATAACTCCAGCGTACTTGCACCCGAAAATTAAAATATTAAACCCCACCCCTATTCGATTAATTAATTTGAAATAACCTGGCAATTAATTCGTGTCCAGGGCCGTACGAGCTATACCGCTGGATGTTTCGAGGCGCGCCAACTTCCTCTTCGAGCACCACCGCATTCCATTATTAATTCAAAATAAAGGGTCATTTTAGATTGAATCAACCCTGCTGCGAGGTTTAATTTCAATTTATTAGAGGGTCGCTGGTGCGGTGCAGGTGTTTCGTGGCGCACCGGCATTTTTCCACGCGAACTAACCGGTTTCGGTATTTTTCAAGGATTCCACATGACGAGCTCGAGCCTTCGGGCATTGGACGCTGCCCTTGTTTTATCTCTTTTTCGCTGTGACCGGGAGTGTAAATTTCTTGTGGGCGTAAATTTCTATGGTGCACGTTTCAAATTACTTGCTGTACAGTTAAGGGGGTTCGAGCTTACTTAATTGCGATATTTGGGTCTGAATCGTTCGGCTTTCATCGTTTTCCTCGTAGGTCGTAAAATGTTGACGAGGTAGATGTTTTTCCTAAGTTGAGTTTGTTAACGAACAACCCCAAGCAACAATTTTGGCCGAGTATACATTATAAGAGCCTAACTAAACTTCGCCCCAAAATTAAAGGAACACCTACGAGTGAGCAAATATTTTCAAAATTCTCGAGAAAAGTGGTCATATGGAAATGTTATGCACATCATTTTCAAGTAAAAACTTTACTTTTCGATACTGATTGCAAAAAGTTATACTATTTTCAACTAAAAGGTCTTATTTTCATGTGAGAATCAAAAAACAGAAAATTTGTGAAAATTGCTCTAATTTTAAAAGTATCGTCGGGGTTCAATGATTTTTTCTGGTTAAAAAATGTATTTTGTAGTGTGAATATTTCTCTGTCAGATTCACTTTAATTCATTTTGAGGCGACAATTTTTAACTAAGTTATTGACAATGAAAGAAAAGATTTTACCCTTGACTTTTAACGATCATAACTTCCATAACCTATTTTCCACTTGTACCAACAAAATTTATATCTAAAGTTAAAATTTATAGTATAAATTACATAAATTGAACTTACTTATCTTTACGTATTTTATTTACATTTATTTTTCCTTAACCACAGATATAATTAACTAATAATCTTACTATTGAAACTGTAGTGCTACCCTAATGATCAATTAAGAGACATCTAGTAATGGAAAATACATTCTTTAGTATTGAAAAATGTGTAGGTGCAGGTTTAAAAATAGAACGAACCGTTGCTGTGCGTCAACATGTTCTCGGGTGCATAAGCGGGGTTTAACAAAAATTACCAGATGCCAATCATTTAGCTAATGCGACATATTATGATATGCGAAAGCTAGTTTGGGGATTACGACAATAGGCAGTTGTTGGTGTATTTCATTTTGATGGACGTTTGGATCGTTCAATAAACACCAATTAGCTTTTCCTCCCACATCAGAGAGGCTGTATAAAATTTGTTCTGCAAAGGTGAGTACGTGCTATGTGTTTATTCGACAAACATGAAACAATGACCAGTGAATATCATCAAATAAAAAATTATTTATAAAAATATCTTTACTTTTTCTTTTCCTTTTTTTTCTATGTAGCATTACCATAGATTAAAAACTGAACATAAAATATGACATGGAATGAAGAAATATAATAATAACATTGTTAACCCATTAATATACAAAATAAAGCAAAATAAAAATTAAAGTAAATTATAATAATAAATTAGTTGCTCTCGCAAGGAAACTAAGATTTTCAGTGTTTCATTTGTTCCTTTTTATCAAAAGGCAAAAGTTATAGAGTCATTGAAAGAAAACAGAAAAATTCGAGCCTTTTTTGTAAAAACGTCAATTGCAACTAAACGAATGGAATAAGGATGTAAATGCAGTGGTGGTATAGGTGTAATTGTAAAAGTCTCGTGATAGATAATCTCTTAATAATATAAGACAGGCTCATTAGATATCCCTTAATAATAATTTTAATAATTTCGTTCTCGAATAGTGCCAGTGCATTAGTTAGTTACAACACCCAACTTGTACATAGGCAAAGCGTATAGCGCGTAGTTCGTTTCACCTAAATTACATGTTAATATTAAAACAAATGTTGATATTTCAAACGGAATTTCAACCGCAAAAGCCAGCCCGTATGCCTGCCAGCAGCCGTGGGACCTCGCAAAGGGGAGGCAAAGATAAAAGGCAACATTAACCATAAAGGAAAATATTTCCAAGAGATCAGGAATTTTTACGTTTCGCCGGGGAGAAAAAAGGAAACAATTATATTTTGAGCATTTTAAGTCGGCTGGGTTTCAAAAGTATTTTTAATTATACACACTTTAATTTGGAACGACGGAACATGCAATTCATATCTCGCTCCCTTTCGCGCAAAGCTCCTCGCGGTAACGTTATTAAAAGTTGCAGCGGCTTGAAATGGGATGTTTTATCGCCCCGGGCGAATTTACATAGAACCACTTATAATCACCTGAGTGAATCGAATTCACCCCCGATTGAAAATTTATACTGTTCTCGTCTTACGTTCGCGTTCGCAGATAAGGCCGTGCATTTTTAATGCGCCCTGTATTTTCGCATCAAGCGGCGAGCTTTAAGAGCCATCGCGCAAAATTTTCATTTTTATTGCGTTGCTGTTTCCCGGAACAAAAAGAACTGACGCTAGTTTCCATCAGCGGAGGAAATCGAATTTTATTTTGAAACTAACGAATGTTCGAAGGGATTAAACTACTAAGCGAGGCACTCAAAAAAAGCCTCGCCGTCCACTTCACTTCATTTAGTTACTGCTGCTCGATCACAATCAGTTGTCCGGGTGAGTTCATGCTTGTCAGGGAAAATTCAATTTTATCTCCCTTGTAAATTGTTCGTGCACCCTACTGTTCAGGTGGAGGGAGACTAATTTATGTTGTATTGGTGGGGTAAAGTCGCATTTGGGATGAGTAAAATTATACCCAATATAATGTGGATTGTATCAATTTTTAAATAAAAATTATTTCATACTTCTTCACAATTGTGTCATTAAAGAAAAACTTCTTTTCCAGGTAAGTGTTGTCTAGTTAACCCGTTTTATAACTTGTACAAAACAATAAAAATGATTTTTATTTAAAAAAAAGTCGTTTATGGCAATTGAATCGCCGCTTATACACGATTAACAGATACATCCTAACACGTTAAGTAATAATGCATATCAAGTTTGTATATGTACAGTTACACGAAGGTACATTTAGCTTACAGACTCTGTTAGCGCAGAATTTACATTATTTCTCTCACTAGGAAACAATAACGCTTTTGAACAAAACCGCAATGCTTACATGGCACCGTTTTGTAGTCCCATTCGTTATCCTTCCAAAACAAAGCAAAGTCCCGGACTGGTAAGGTAAATCATTCGGTCTGCATAGTACACAAAACTTAAACAGCACATAAACGAGATAGACAAGGGGATAAAAGAATGCCTCCGTGTCGGTTTAATCTCAAATATTTAGTGCTAACAGGGTACAAAAGGAAGCGATTCTTTCGGCCGCCCCCGACCGTAAAGTGAATGTAAATCGACCGCTCCCTTCGAACAATAAACGACCTGACCCTTATACATAAGAATGCGTGTTTATGCGTGTGTTTACATTTATTATTGTGGATTTAGTTCCGTATCCTAAGACTAAGTGCGCAATATAAACACTGCGGCGAGCTGGGGCTGCCGCCCCGCGGGGAATCCCATTTTGTTATCGAACGAGGTTGATCTAATATTGCCTTCATACTTGGCTGCATGATTTTGGCTCTAGGGGCGCGATTCTGTAACTGTAATCTGACGGGAGGAGTCAAATTGATTGAGTTTGCTTTTAATATACTTTGGGGCTCCCTGCCTCGGTCTGTATGTACTGCATGTACAGGGTGATTTTTAATTACTGAGGCATAAAAAATGTGAAATACAGTGCGGAACCGCTACAGAAATATCGTGAACAAGGCTAATGTTCGGAGATTAATTCTGTTCGGTACTGTGTCCGATGTTAACCGATTATGCTTATTGGTCAATTTGAACGTTCCACGGAATAACGCAATATTATTGGAGAAGTACAAATGGAGACAAGTGGTGTTACCAACATGAAAGTGCAATATTCCCTTGTTACCACGCTATAGTGTCGTTGGTTATAGTGAAAGCTTACCAACACGTTCTTTTTCGTTATAACCTCTAAAGGTGTTTGTTGATACCCGCTACCGCATTGCAAATTTATCAGTAAGTAACTTAAAATAATAATTCATATTAATCCCCTCGACGTTGTGATACGTATTTTTAGTAATTAATTCATGAGGAGTACAGTAAAACCTCGATATAACGGACTAATTGAGGGGACAGGGTGTCCGTTAAAACCGAAAGTCCGTTATATAAAAATAGGTTTAAAATAAATCAAAAAACTTTTTTTGAAAATATGTACACTGTATTTTGATATTAATAAAAAAGACAAAACACAAACAAAATTCTATTTAATTGTCTTCGGACATTCGTCGTGAAGTGACGTTGCTAT
>JAWQRP010005758.1:0-10370 GCA_033557875.1 Quadriops clusia
TGTTCGGGGTTGTTTAAGTGGTGGCAATTGAGGGGGTTAGTTTAAATAATGGGTGGGTATAATTTGTTAAAATTTTATCTCGTTGTACTTGTTTTGCATTTGGAGTGTATCTGTTTTTGTTTTTATAGTACTGTTTTTTAATGCTAAATAATTTGTTTATAAGATGTACATTATTCATATTTGATGGTTTCTTCTTTATTGTTTTTCTAGTCGCCGGAAGAAGGCCATAGAGGTGGTCGAAACGTAGCGAACTCAAATATATTATAGAAATCAAGTACGTCTTTGATTTTCACCTTCACGATTAATTATATTAGAACAGAATAACAATAATAGTTTTAACAACACAGACAATACACATATTTAAAACAAATATATACCAGTGCCATCTATAAAATAATTTTCAGAAAGACTAGAAAACATATTTAAACACTACAACATAAAGCTAGCACATAGAAACAGTAATCATTTCAGATTTTTATATAGTAAATTATAAGATAAAACTCCAGAAGAATACATTACTCACGCCATATACTTAATTCCATGTAATGAATGCTAAAGTAATTATAACGGCCCAACTATGAGATACATAGGAAAAGCGCCAAAGAAGCGGCAGTTTTTAAGGTTACATATTAATAATTGTGATTATTTAAATCTTAATTACGACAACTGCAATTCTGCTTTGTATTGCTGATTTTGTTTCCCTTGTTTATTGCAGTATGAACAAGGTAATAAAAATTGCCGAAACGTCAGGATCAGTTTTAATTAGGTTCCTCAGACCCCATTACTTTTATAAATAAAAAAATATTAAGGAAAAGGGAACAGAAAATCAATAAATAATTATTCATTTTTATTTCTATGTTATTTATTGCATTTCTTTAAAATATGCAAAGATTTTCCCAAGATAGTTTTTCTGTAAAGTTGTCAAGAGCGCTGGCGAAAACGTTCTCGTAAAATGTTTTGCACCATTTGATCTTTTGATCTTAAAATAATATTCTATTGGTTCGGATTGCTGTTGAAACAAACAAATTCCGAGGCAAATCTTCGATGGCACAGTTAAAGAGGGTAAACTGGGTTTCCCGCACAGGTGTGTTATTGATTTTAGCGTACTGAATGTGTTTCAATTGTTTGCAGGTGGACGCTGAGCCAGCAGCGGATCTTTTCCGATGGAGCTTCAACAGCACTCCGGGCATCAGCCGAGAATTGAACGAGTACACGACCGAGCCCGGGGGCAGCGTGCTCACATACACCCCCCGAATCCCTGCCGATTACGGCACTCTCCAGTGCTGGGGGAGAAACGAACTCGGTAAGGGTGTTTATCTAGACTTTTTTTTGACTTGTTTCTTTGCAGGAACCTACCTAGTTTATTGCGAATAGTTTCAAAGACTTATATGATATGTTGAATTAATTACTCCTTCTGTCCCAAATTATCACACACATTCCCGATTGTATTTTTATTGGAACATATTCTGTTCTAAATAGGGCTGATTTTAATTTTTGTATTTACTTTGTGTTTTGTTTTTCAACTAGCTGTAACAAAATGACAAAATTTGGGACAGAAGAAGTACCTAGCATATAACTTTGTGAATGTAAAGCCTACAGAGAATGTAAATCTTGATACACAATCTAACATAAAAGGAACCCGAAACATCTAAAGTATATATTAGTGAAATGTGGCAACGATTTGGACCCCTGCGAAAGGAAGCGCCGTCATCAATCTCCACGCAAAAAATTTAAACAAATCCGGCTTCCTTCCCGTAATAAAATTTGGGGAAAAAATGCCGAATGATTCAATTCATCTTGTAGGCCGTCAATGTCTGGAACGGCTCATAGACTATTTGGGTCACAAATGACAAAAGTGGGGGACGCTGGGTAAAAGCATCCACAAGTAGGCTTCAGATCATTGATAAGTGAATCGAGGTAGAAGAAATCAATGTCGCCCGCGTTTGGCTCGAAAATCCGGCCGGAATGCGAGGCGGCCGAAGTCTGAGGCGACTTGAAGGTAACAAATCTACGAGCGTCCGACTTCGGTTGACGCCGGAGATAGGAAGAAATGAGAACGGATAGACACCATCCAGGCAAGAATACGCGATTGATTGATTGGTTTCGAGCTTGTAGGATGAGGACTCCTAATGACGAATCGAGTCCTTAAAAATGAATGAATGACGCTTATTTTTCCTTAAAATGTGTATGTACTCCCTCTCTTCCAAATTATGGTGTACATTTCTTAAAAATCCGTTGATTACAGAGATTTAAAGAACCAAATGAGTTCCAATCATTTCATATTTCAGGATCCCAGAGAAATCCTTGTATATACCATATAGTCCCAGCAGGACGGCCGGACCCTCCAACATGCTCACTGCTCAATTCAACTCACCATTCCATCAACGTTACGTGCAAGAAAGGGTACGACGGAGGCCTAAGACCGCTCAAATTCACATTAGTCCTGTCGCTCGCCGACGAAGTCATATTCAACACGTCACAATCAGTACCTGAATTCACCCTCCCGAATCTGGAGCCAGCGCAAGATTACTCGGCAGTAATTTACGCGATAAATGCCAAAGGTAAGGTTCAAAAGAATTACCATTCTGCTGTGTACACTTATTCAAAACGGTTTAAAAAGGAATTTATGTCGAGAGACATAATAAGGCTCGGAAAATTCGTGCGCTATCATGTGACGTTAGAATTAAACCAGAAATTTGTTTTTTTGTTTGTTTAATTAAATTTATGTTTAACCCTTTATATTAATTCAACATTTTCGGCGAAGAGATTATTATTATTATTATTAAATACTCGCGGCGTCCCAAATGATAATTTTGATTATTATTATTATTATGTTAAATTCTTGCTCTTTATGTTCATTATAAGTTTATGAATGCATTAATTTCATTTTGTTCTCTTCTTAATTTAAAATTTTAGTTATTTCGAAGAGTTTGAAAGTTAGTATAGCTGGCATTTTTTGACCAACATAAAAATTCATAAATTTTAATAAAATAAAAAAATTAACTTAAAGCCTAACATGAACCTCATTTTAGCATCAAAAATCGATCACCAGCCGACAAACTTGAATATGTATTAAATTAATATATTACTTTATTAATTTATTGTTTTATTATTGTGTTCAACCGATCTTAGGCTTTCATTTATTTACTTCTGCTTCGACCAGGTTGGTCCAAAGCCTCCAACATCGTCCCGCTCCGAACTCTTCCAGCGCCAGGACTAAAGGAGCAAAGGCGGTCAACAGGGCCGTCTTCGGACGACAGAGGCAATGGCCCTTGGCTGTACATTTTGCTCGCAGCTGGGTCGACCCTGATAGTCGCAGGGGCGATAGGAGCGATCATATTCGCTGTGAGAAGGTTTAAGGTGGATTCTCCGGTGCGGGAGCGGCGCCAGCGCAGCCCCAAAAGAGAAGAAATACCCCTCAACCCCCACGTGTCGGCGTACACCGACAATTCGGTGCTGGCCGACGACAAAAACCCCGATCTTATTCCGCCGACCAACGGTAAATGCCTAAGTTTATTATTCGTTTATTGTGGGTATAGGTCGTACCACAACAAACACATTGCCCACTACCACGACGATAAACTAAACTCACTTTGGAAAATCAAAGTTAATGAAATATAGAAAATACAAAACAACTAACACATAACACATTTTGCCATAGAATAATCAATCTCGCCAAAATGAAATTAATAAAGCCTACAAATATTCACCACACCCAATTAATACCATAAAAACCTGTAAACTCGCCATAGAACTAGACTATCATTCACACAACTAATATTAAAATTTTCCAATTAGTAAACATAATTTTCAAATCCGAAAAGTAAACATAAAAAACATTAACTTCTGTTTAAATTTGCATCCTTTATTGCATTCATGCAACAGTTTTATATTATGTATATAATAATATACGATTAATAAAATAGTATATTATTTTATAAGGAGGTAAAGTGACACTTTTTGTAGCGAGTCGTGTTTTGCTGCCGAGCGATAGCGATAGCATAAAATATGCTATTTTTTCTTCAAACGTTCGAAAAAACGATAATATTGCGGTTCAAACGTTACTTTGACAGCTGTCAGTTGGCAGTACTTACTTTTCAAGCCGCCGTCCGTTTTCGGGCTCATTATTGTACTTCTAACTCTGCGCATGCTTCACATTTACTTTTTTCTGACACTTCTAGTGACTTCTAGGGGAATACTGAAAAGTACAACTTTAACCACGCCGACTGAGCTAAATAATGTGCGTATTATATGCCGTTTTAAGAAAAATAATATTATTATCCTGTGTCACAAATAAAATATTTGGCAGATATTTCCATTCGAAAATTGGCAAAAATTTGTTGGCCGCAGCATCCGAATAATCTAATTAATCGGAGAATGCCAAAAAGACCGATTTTCCATTCACTCGCAATTGCCTTCGCAATTCAAAAGCGAATAACACCAGCATGAAGTCGATTAAGGCTAATAAAAGGTCGTCACATAATGAAGGATAAATGTCAATTCTAGTTGTTTGCTATTTTCTGCCTCTATTATTCCCGAAAATAAATCAACGAGTTGATTGTCATCCCCCCGTTCGAGCCCACTTTTATCGGCTATATTCGCTCATCGAGAGGAATGTTTACTTTCATTACTGTTAGCTTTATATTAGCATACATTTACAAATTAATTAAATATGAAATGCAAGCAAAAAATGTATAAAATTCAATAAATGCGTAAAAAATTCGTAATATTAAAAAAAAGAAACGTATGTACTTCAGTTTTTCAATACGTTACAATCATACTTTAAACAACGTTGCAACTTCATCAATTTTGCTTTTACATGAGAAATTATATAGTTTACAAGTGGGCCTCATTGGGAAAGCGTATCCAAACAATGAGAAATTTCGCAGCAATTCCGGAAAAATAAACACAATGGGCTCACGTGAGCAAGAGAGCGAAAACAGAAAATACGAGTGATGTTTTTGCGAATCGACGATTGCAACAGGGGGCTAAACGAGCCCGCAGGATTGCATAGAAGTGCACTAACTGAAACAAAGCCGTGCAAAAAGGCAAAAAAATGAGGAAAACGGCAGAAGGGTAAAAGGGTTGGTCAGAGCCTCGGGCTGGATTTCAGCTTGAATCCTAAGAGGGAACGGAGCATAAGCAGATTTCACGGCTTGCTTTGTGCGTTTTAATTAGAGCTATTTGTCGGAGGGAATTGAAACCCGTTTTATGCCTCGTTTTTGGAATTTAATAATTTTCAACGGGAACTGAAAGTTCCCGAACAATGCACCAGCGATACACTATTCACTCTGTCCACGATTAATCGTTTATAGCGCCGTCGGATTTATAAAGCATAAGTTAGAAGCCCGCAAACTTTCGTTTTAAAAACAAGTTTGCGGGCGTTGCTCACGTACATTCGCTTTTGCAGGTATTTTTTATGAAACTAGGTTTTAAGCTATGTTAAGCCAGATTATCACGATTTCAGCGAAAACACGCATTGCATGTTTAAGAAGTGCTAACCGTAAAGCAGACGTTGTTTCGACGACCACTAAAAGCTCTTTATGGTTCTTCAGGACAACAAATATAAATGATGTAAATGCTGCGGCTTATCCAATTTTAGACGAGGTAGTGGCGATAAACCGCCACTCTAATTGTGCAAGAACGTAAAAGATAGTGCTACCGACAATAAGTTAAATTTATTCTAATGGGGCGCCATATACAGTTTTTTACAACCTCGTAAACCCGCGCGATGTGTCGTCTCTCATTTGGCCTTCCTCTTTATTTCCCATTCTCTAGTCGCGTAGGTGTATTTTATTCAAATAGAAATGTCCACCGAGCCCTAAACATGCGACACAATGTAAAACAAAGTTTCTCTCCATTTGTCTTTAGATATTTCGAATTGTTTTTCTAATATTTTGAGTTAGATTTTTTAAATATGGAATATAATAGAATATAATTTTAGTTACAAAATTTTCTAGGTAATAAACCATTTTTTTGTAAAAACAATTATTAAATTGGAAATATGCTTAATTTATGCATGTCATTAATAAATGAATAAATTAATTTATAATTAAATAAATAGACAGATGTGCTAATAAATAACGATATTTCAATAAATACGTAATGAATGTATTATTATCAATCAATTCGGTTTATATTAATAAAATATGAATTTTTCAGAACCCAGTTTATTGGACTCACTGGCCCCCTACACGATAACGGCACGGCCTTCCAGCAAAAGGAACTGCGCCACCCAGATGCCCGTGAAGCCCTACCATGTAACCTGGGCCCCCATTTTGCAGTCCCGGAACTGCGCCACACAAACTCCCCCTCCGCACAAAGAAAGTTCCGTCTGAACTGAAGATGGTCAGAAAGACGGAGCCGAAACAAACGAACGACGCCCAATCAGATGTCTCGGCACCGGGACCAAATACCACCTGTGATATTTGTGAATATCTTAAATATTTTTAAGCAACATTATCAAAATAAACAAAAAAAAACTAAAACTGTTAACGCTGTTATTATTTCATTGTGAATAAAATATCATTCTATGTATAGGGGCGTTTCATTTCGTGGATAAGGTTTTGCTTTGCTAAACATTTTATTTTGTACCAAACATTTTATTTTGTATAAAACATTTTATTTTGTACAAAACATTTTATTTTGTACAAAACATTTAATTTTGTAGAAAACATTTTATTTTGTACAAAACAATTTATTTCTTACAAATATTTTATTTCCTACAAGATATTTTAATTTCTTTCAATTAATTGAATTACTTAAAATAATAAATTGGTATTTTCTTGACAATTTTTATATGTAGTCGTTATGTTGAATAGTTTCGTCAATCAATTGATATTCTCGAAGTCTCTTTAGCGTATGTAACATTAAGCAGCATATTAACAAATCAATAGTAATATAGATTAAACAAATTAAAAATAGTTTGTAGCTAGTAAATAACATAAAAATAATAAAATAATATGAAAGTACAGAGACTAGGCATAAATCAACTAGCCTAACCAATAAACCGAAAATCTTCATCTGGATTATAGATTTTATTATGTACAAAACATTTAATTGCATATAAAATGTTATTAAAGAAAATGTTTTCATACAAATTGTATTCATACAAAATGTTTTCCAACAATATGTTTATATGCAAAATAAACTTGCACAAAAAGTATTACTGATTCTCACAAAAGTTTTGCTACAAAAGATTTTTCTCATAAGTTCCATAAAAACCATAACACATTTATCTGAGGTCAATACATCTCCACAAGAACTTCATAAACTTTCACCCCAATCTCAGGAGGGTTTGCCCCAAAAATGTTCATTAAATAAAAAGCCAACTTTGGGGCATCATTTATAATTAAAGGGAGGATTCAAACTTTTCATAACTATCAAAAAACTCAAGAAAGTGAAAGTTAAGTTCTGCTCCTGGACAAATATGAAACCATTGCGAAATAGTTCTAAACAAATATATTTTTAAATTGAAATTATTTTTGATGTGGAATCCAACAAGGTGTTAATATTGAGATTATGATCTATTATTATATGTCCTTGTTTTTTAAATTTTTATTTTTCATATCACTTATTTCAGTTGATGGTTTCCGGTGCTAAAAGGCGTTTGAGTGACAGCATTAATGCACATTAATACACAAAATTTCGCATATTAATAATTGAATCAAAGTAAGTAATAATAGTAAAAAAACATCACAAAATGTAAAAAATTAAATTGTGTGTTAGGACTAGCCGATACTGCTTTACATTGTAGACACATATAAGGATAATTTTAAGTTAAACTTGAAGGATAAGAATTAAAAAAAAATTTATATTAAAGGAAAGAAAATAAAGCAATTTCACAACAATACATGAAATAGATTATAGAGTGATGAATGTCTTCATCTGTTGATCGTAACATAATGTAGCTCCTAAATTATTGAACGACCTACCTACAGAACATTACTCATACATATGTTACAATTAAAACCCGCATGAATCTTTTTAATGGAGCCTATTAATGGAACGGTTCCTGATGAGCACAAGGAAGAAGAACGGAATAGAATAAATAAAGCAAGTAAAATATTCAATTGTTAAAGTTATACAAATTATATAGTTTTTAATAAATATTATTACGAAATTAAATCAACCTATCTGTCTGTCTATCTATCTACGTAACTATCTATCTATCTAACTATTTATCTAACTACCTATATATTTATCTAAATATCTATCTATTTACCTACCTATTATATAATCACGAACTTACCCCGTCAATGAGAAATTGCCCAAATTGGCCCAAAACGATGATAAATCGGCCCAAAATGATAAAGCAGCGCAAAACGATGATAGACCGTCCAAAAATGATAATAAATGGCACTTTGGAGCACTAAAGTTCTTTAAATTAGAAGCATTTGATAAATTTATTGTTGTTGGTACAGTTTGATTGATACAGAGCTGCCAAAATTCTAAGTACATATTTATAAATTTATTCAAAGTTATAAAATGTTTGTATGTTCTACCACATGAGTATTAAAACGTTGAACAAAAAGACACAAAATTTTTAATCACAAAGAAATTATATGAAACTGTTCGATTAATGTCGTGTAACCCACGAGGAGATTTTAACAATTATTTAATTTATTTAGTAAATTGGAGTGCAGCAGATTGCGAATTAGCAGGAGAGAGACAGGAAAACAAAGTATGACAGATAACATCCCTATGAAAGAATTAAAATAAAAAAGACACAGACGAGAACAGCACACGACACCACATGTAAACAGATTTCGCAGCCAAAAAGGAACTACAAAAATTTTATCATTTGATTTTTGATTGCGAACTGCGTAGTTTTAAAATGTGATTCATCATAACAACAATGAAACGTAAAAATCCCCACAGTTAGCGTGCTTTGTCGGCTCATTGTCGCTTAGTAACTTTAACGATAGCGTGCAAAAAATGGACAACACAATTTTGTCACAAATCTGCAGGAAAAAATCTCCTTGTAAATTTTATATCATGTCTTGCCGTACGGTTAGTTATCTATCTGATCGAAGTGTACTCCAATAGGAAGATTTAAAAGGCTTTCGCAAAAGTTTTGAAAAACTTTCGCAAAAGTTTTGAAAAACTATTGCAAAAGGTTTGAAAAACTTTCGCAAAAGTTTTGAAAAACTTTCGCAATACTTTTGAGAAGCTTTCATAGAAGGTTCAAAAAAACTTTAAAATTTCAAAGTTTACAAGAAGACTATGCCCCAAACGTGAGATTTTGCCCAAAAAGGATGCTTTGCCTCAAACAGGACACTTGTTACCCCAAACAGAAAGTTTTACCCCATAATATGTATGTTAATTTAATGTTCACTAAATGCAAAAATCAACTTCGGTGCATCATTTATAATTAGAGGGAGTATTCAAACTTTCATAACTAGAAAAACTCATCACTAGAAAGCAATTCAGAAGCCAAACAAATATAAAACTGTACAATTTGCGATAAACTGTTGTTATATATCGTTGTAAAAGACTTACCCTGTTGATGCGATGTCGTTCAAATTGGTCCAAAATGATTATAAATTGCCCTTTGGATCACAACATTTTTTTGCATTCGAAATATTTTGACATTTCTTCAAGAAACTGCGTCGTTTCGGAACTTTTTTAATAGCAACAATGAAACCCTAAAATTCCTGCTGATAGTGTGCTTTGTTCGGATATTGTCATTTAGTGACTTTAACCAGGGTCTACAAAATATTGGCTGCACTTGTCTTGTCCAGATGCTGCGGGACAAAGCCTTCTTGAGTGTTTTATCAGCTTTATACATATAGCGTTACACATTTACCTGTTATAGCAATGCGTTTAACATTATGGTAAAGCTGGTTGCCTAACTTGCAAAAATATACTTACTAGCTTTGTTTCTTCAGCTGTCCGGAACATGTTGCCGGCAGATAGTAACCAATAACATTCAAGGCCGCAAAATTTCTCTAAACCCCATTGGTTGCTAACTGTTCAAGGTTGCTTGGAACTGCTTGAAGAAACAACACTACTAGCTACACCTACTAGAGTGGATTCGCGTTAACTTTGGTAGAGTGACGTCATTATTTTTGCACAATTTTTGATGAAAATCCTTATCTCACGGTTATATATGCTAATTCTTTTTCTCTAGTTTCAATATTAAAGTCGAGAAGAGGAGAAGGTATGATGTTACAGTACTGCCAAGTCATCAGCAGAGTCAGTTTAGCGTACTTCGCAATGACGTCACTCTACCAAAGTTAACGTGAACCCACTCTACTAGAAATGGAATATTAAAAGACCTTTTCTTAAGTTTTTAAAATTATTATTTTATTTACAGAGCTATTATACCAACAATCAAACTACATCAACGCGTCTTATTCCTCAGCTTT
>JAWQRP010005759.1:0-10370 GCA_033557875.1 Quadriops clusia
ATTGAGTATCAATCTCCAACCTCCTTCAGAGGTGTTGGACCTTCAGTCAAAGCGTTTAAGCAGGTAGTACACCACCTGGCGGGCGGGGTGGGGCCCGACCAGTCCCTCCTTCCTTTCCTTTTCCTCTTTCCAGACTACGCAAATATTCACCATAAACGAAACGAAACCAAAACCTATAATATTCAAACATTTTCATTCACGAGATAAAGATAGACGCGCCCCTTAGTTGTTTTGAGACACCCAAAGTGTATTCTGCGAACCGTAGCTATGCCATTCCCGCCTAGAGGTAAATTAAGATATAACTCTCAACCCGTAATTCGCCTACGAACTAACAGGTTTACTACGAAACACAAGACAACGCAATCATAGGGTCCTACCACTAATAGACGATCACATCACGAGCCAAATATAATGAAAACCCCCCGGAGTTTTAGGTAAGAGATTTTTCCCATTGGGAAATTCGCGTAAGAAATTAAGTCCGGTGTTTCCGGATTCCTCCGATTATACATTTTCCGGGTACTCCCCGCGGAGAGTTACAGTACATTTTACACTCGCCCCTTTTAAAAAGGCTATATACTCTAACTCCGTTCGAAGAACGGGCGGGTTTGCTAGTGCTAAATATTTCTCTCGTTTTAGGTGAACGGTAGAATTTTTAGTAGCGACGCGCCACGTGCACGTGCACATATACCTCGCACATTTCGGCCAAAAGAGTTACACAGTAACTAGTTTAGGTTGTAAATTGCTGTTTTACTAAAAATAGAGTTTAAGAATAATTTCCAATGGTTTTATTAATTTTATTTTAAATTTAAACAATAGCAATAACAACAATAACAATAATAACAACATTTTTGAAAAGATGAAATTTTATAAACATTAAACAAAAAAGTGAATATACGTTAATTACATAAAATATTTAATTTCCTGCGTGATGTACTTTCATCTGTAATATACCATGTAAATATCGATACATGAGCATTTTAATAAATGTTTTTAAAATGTGTTCCTTATGAGCACTACACTCAATATTTGACCACGTAGGATCATGTTGAATGCAATACAATTTTAATTTAGTTCCAATTAATTTTACAATATTGTAATTACTTTTATAAAGCACAAAACGTTCGGAGAATGTTTTCAATAACCCAGTGAAGTAAAAACTTAATGTTGTCTGCTGAGAAATCTTTGAGTAAAATAAAAAGTTCTTTTTCCTCCACTAATGATTCGTCAGGTTTAGTCAATTTTTTTATACACAAATCGCACTGAAATACTTTTTTTACACTATAAATTAAGTAGCCCGCTACATATATATTTGAACACTGTTCTAACAAGTTCACTTTTTTACAATATTGTTCCTCCCTTTCTTCTTCCACGTGTTCTTCTTCTTCTGTCCTTGGTTTCGTAGGATCCTCATTTTCAATATTGAGGTTATATTCTATATCATTTGAACATTGATTCCCTAATTGCAATGTTTCTATGTCATGCACTTCGCAGTTGCCTGTTTTCAGTGGTTTTAGCAATCTAATATTAATGTTTTGTTGCAATGCGAGTCAGAACTGTTTGCAACTAGGATTAGGGTTATATCCACCCCGAGTCCTAATAACTGAGAATAAATTTTCTATAGCATCTTGATTAATATATCCAGTTGTTAGGTACTTAACATTTAGGACCTTTACTTCATCCCACAAGACCAAGATTGCATTGATCGTCCACCTGAACCCTTCTATGCAGTAAATGTTTGTTCATTCCTTTCCCCCTTCGAATATTTTAATGTTTCGGAAAAATTCCAAAGCCTCTTTCAATAACGAATGCGTCCTGTCATCATAAATGGAAAGTGGACGCTTTAGTGGATTTCAATCTGAAAGGCACTTGCCGTTGAGGACATCAAATATTTGGTTCACGTCCTTCAAAAATTGACCAGTATTTAGACCTGCGATAATAATGATTATAGAACGTCACATTAGAACATCTACGTGATTCAAATCAATAGGAGCCACAAAAAAAATAAATACCTGAAAGTCCAGAAATTGACTTCGAATATGCAGCCGTCTGAACTGCAGCTGCAACAGTATGGGAGAAAATTTGGGCTGCATACTTTACTTTCATTTTTTGAAAGTTATTGGGCGCTATATGTGTATCTGTTATTTTTATCATTGTGCTTGTCGTTCCACTTCTTTTATCTAATTGATAAGTATTAACAACATCTGCCCACGATACTTTATTGCCATTAACAATAAAGTTAAGTTTAGAATTAATAAAGTTATTTCTTAGTCTTTTCAATAAATGGGGCGTATCGTAGCACGTAAAAATTTTACTGTTATTAATATTATTCACTGGCCGATTTTCACTAGCACCCAACAATGCTAGCGTATTTCGATTGTTGGATCCTTGGTCGCAAACCAAAACCAATGGATCAAATTTTAATTGTTTTAATTTATTTATTACTAAACATATGATATCTTTTATATCATTGGCCTTCACAGGGCCTGCGGATAGGAAATAACTGTATGGCAATTTCCAGTTATGAAAGAGGCCTCTTAGCATTATAACAAAAGCATTTGTAGCAATTTTGGGTTGCAGTCCCAATGAACCCAAGTCTTGAAATCGTTCAATAACGTCTACTTGCTTCGAATATTCCAATTTTTTGCGTAATCGAATTTCATTGAACATCACAATACATTTCTTTTCCATATCTGTCATTGTGTTTCCTTTTACCTTTTTCTTGTAAAACTGGTTTCGGCGCCAGTTTTCAAGTAGGATAATCGTAACCAACGTTGTATCGTAGCTAACGATGGTAAAATAAAATTTAGTTGGGTTCTCATGAATTTATATAAGGTTGGACTTTTATAATATAAAGAAAGAGTCAAATCTTTTTCCGCAGAAGACCATACATTTGCATGTTTACAAATGTTTGAAAGTGTCTACTTTTATCCGCTAATCATTTCTTTAACACTGTATCATGTGTTAAAGTTGTCTTTTTTTTTAGGCGGAGTAGCCTATCTTTTCTGATTTTTAATCTTTGCTTTAGCTGTTGTTGAAAGAGCTGTTATCTTTCCTCTCAGAGTAATTTTTGATGAGCTTGGCATTTGCAATATTCTTGGACTTGCACAGCTTTCATTTGTACTGAAGGACGAAATATTTGAAATTTGACGTTGAAATCCTGGTCTGTAGGTACTTTTCACACTATTAGGATGATTAAAAAATACTGTACTACTAGTACTTGACGAACTGGAGATAGGTTGTTCATCTGTAAATAAATTAACAATAATGTGACTTTGTTAGGAAATATTTGTTCGGTAAACGTGCAGAATAGGTGTTCCAATATTACTATCATAAAATCTATTAGAAATACATCTCTTGGCCCATTAAGGACTTAATGTCGGGGAATAAATCATGTTTTTAAACTTATATTTCTATTAAGAACATGTAAATTACATGGGTAATATAAGAAAAATTAAAAATTTTCCACTTTAATTTTAGTAATGCGCACATAACCTAGATATGTGCACTTAATAGTTTTCTCACATTGATGGTAAGATCTACATAAATAATTGCAGTTTAAACAATCACTGGTTTAAATTAATTTACAATACATTAGGAAATAACATAAATATAATTGGCAACACCACTAAATTCCACAATAAGCGAAAACGCGCGAATGTATGCAGTCATTTTGGGTCACCTATTTTGCACGTTTGCCTGGAGAATATTTTATTTTTTTCTTACTTTTGGGTCAAACAAAGAGCCTACTTATTTAATTCGTGGTTACTTTTTTATGCAACGAGGTCTAAGAGGTTCTTACTGCAAACGTTGCATTCTTGCTTCATTTCAATTTAGAGGTTAAAACCTCATATTACTCACACACATTCATAAATATAAAGGAAAATTTGGTACTTACTATATTTAATTGGCACTGCTGTGCTTGAAAGCCTACTTCTCTTGTTTGAATATAGGATGTCAGTTGGTAGAAAATGGATTTCACAAACGAGTTTGCTCTTAAGATCGCTATCCATATTAAAAAATTTTGATGTTTCCACAATTCTTCTTCCATTCCTCTAGTCGTTTGATATCTTTCACGGGAAAGCGAAAAAAACTTAAATCGGACGATGATCTCTTGTTTACACAATTATAGTATACACACGTGTTACTCGCGGTATTCATTTTAAACGGTTCTTGAATACGTTGGACACCTAAGTTTTACACCAAATCGTAACAGACACCTGAGTCGACTGAATAAGAATATTTGACCCGGGCTCAATACCGCTTCAGCACATTACAGACTAATGCCATCTACTTTTCAGCACGGAAATGAACTCGCATAATTTACATTGCGTTCAATCTCTTTGAAACTCCTATACTCACTGCTACTAGATGGTTGCTGACATGAAAAGAACAGATACTATACTACGTAACAATTCATGAGAAATCTTCAGCAAAACTTAATAACCGAAGGTAATATTCAAGGATAAAAGAGATCTTTCTTAATAACCAAATGATTTTCTTAAATCACCCAAAACAATAAAAATAAATTGTCAAAGCAAAATCCGAAGTGTCAGAATATCTGGACCTTCCCACAAAAATATTCGCCCCGCATGAACAGATGTTTGCATGGACAACGAGAAGTGGTTGCTTGTTCTGTCTCTCTCCCTCTCCCTGTTTCGCTCACCCATTCGGGTATGGCTCGCCGCCTCTCTTCCTGTCGCCTTATTGGCAGTGATTTATTGACGTGACGAATTAGCCTACGAATTATGATTTCTATGAACACAACGTAACATACGATAGACGGTCACAGGTAATTAATTAAATTAATTTCTTCGTCCAATAGAAATCGGGGATGATTATTGGAATCTCCCACCATTTTTGCTTTTGGAATGTTTCCCTACACGCTACGATCGGCCTTCCGGCCGGCCTGCGCAAATCGAGTTTGCACAGGCAAGCCGGAGCGTGGGTGACCCATTCAGGCCGCCCGTTCAGACTTTTGGCCTGGTCTGTGCAAAATCAAGCACTGCTTGATATTTGGCCTGCACAAACCCACAGAGCTGCGCGTGAGTGCTGACATCCGGCCAGTTTGCTCAGTTTTGTTTCAAATTGCGGCCTGAAAAGATGGATAGTAAACACATTAATAAACATTTTCTTACCGAATTTATATATATATATATAATCGTAAAGTATAAATAAGTTTCCTCGTCCATTCTTAAATAATTAAACCAATCTGCCTTTTCTAATTTAAGGTCGGACAGCAAGTTAATATGTTACAACTGTTGCCTTTTTAAAAGCCATTCTTTGGTCCATTTAGATTTTTTCGCTGACTTATGTTAGAAATTAGGAGAATTAATACAAGACGTATCACGCTAAAAATCTGCCTTTATTGCGACAAGTCTGCCCACCAACAAAGCCTAAGCTCAACTGCCCACATTTTATTCAAAGAGCCCTGCTCTTATGTTTTGTCTACACTTTTTATAAGTTCTTGTAATATGTTGGCGCCGCGGTGGCTCAAAGCCGATCCGTCCTGGGAACGTTTCCTGCTTAGCTGGGCTCTTTTCTTACATTCGGCCAATCCTGAGAGCGCTCTGTCCGCAGAGTGCTTCCTCTTCTTTCCCTTGGACGTTCCCCTCACAAGGAAACCTCTATTCCTACTGCATCCAGCATGCTTGAAGCATAACCTCACACAAAGGTAAGTCCGCGTGCTCAAGGCACCACCCTTACACAAAAGTAAGTCCTCGTGCTCACGGCACCACCCTTACACAAAAGTAAGTCCTCGTGCTCACGGCACCACCCTAAAAGGTTAGCCACCTTTTTAGATGGTCTACACTCATTACCGTGGTACCTCTTTGTTTGCCTTCTCGTAAATCCTTTACCACGTATCTATCGTTCATCAACTCTTTCACGACACTGAATGGTCCCTTGTACTTTGGATACAATTTCTTGCTGCTACCGGTTGCGGGCACACTGGTGATTCGCACCATAACTAAGTCACCCTCGGAATACCGGGTCGTTTCTCTTCTATTCTCATCATAGCGTGCCTTCTGAACTCGCTGATCGTCTGTCATATGTTGGTTGATTTCTTGCCTGCACTCCTTTAAGTCTAACCGGGCTAACTCTTGCTTCACCGCATTCAGGATGCGAGCCCCAGCCACATGGTTACCATTACAACCCATTAGTGCTTCTCTTGGTGTCTTGTCAATCCCTTTGTTATACGTAGTATTCAGGGCACTTTGGATTTCTTTTAGGTTACTGTCCCATTCACTTGGGTCCTTCCCTGCATTCATAGTAGACAATGCACTAACTATAGTTCGGTTATAACGTTCGCACTGGCCATTGGCAAGCGGAGTCGCGACGGCATTGAGAATGTACTGAACTCCATATGTGTCACACATCAACTTGAATCTACGAGAAGTAAACGCCGAACCCCTATCACTTATAATTCGGGTTGGTACTCCAAACAAATGAAAAATATCCAACAACACTTTTGTTACATACCTCACACTTTGATTTTTCACAGCCTCTATTATTGTGAACTTCGTATAACCGTCCACTACGACTAAAATAAACTTATTCTTCTTTCGAGTCGTTTCGAAAGGGCCAACATGGTCCAGATGTAGAGTATGAAAAGGTACCGGGACTTTCTCTATGGGATGGAGCCTTCCTTGCTTCCTCGAACTTTTTGTCTTATAGTACATGCAATTTAAACACGCCCCCACATACTTGGTTACAAACCGTCTCGTCCCTGCAAACCAGTAACTCTCTTGCATCCTCCTGAGCGCCTTTTCCACACCTAGGTGTCCTGCGTCATCATGACACAGCCTGCTGATTTGCATACGGGCGTCCCTTGGCACCACCCATTTCTTCGTCCCGTCTTCTAATTTCCGGTACAGCATACCGTTCTTTGCTTCATATTCTTCGAAATAATGTTTCAGATCACCTGTCTTATCCTTGGCGCCAATAATTTTTAGTATTCTCGCCACGCCCTCGTCCTGCAACTGCGCAGTCAGAATCCAGTCGCTCTCCGTTAAGTCGACACTGTTTGTTTCCACGACCGGGTTGCGACTTAGGACGTGGACATGCCTCATTTTCGTACCCTTTCTGTGCTCGATTTCAAAGGAAAACTCTTGCAACTCCATCCACCATCTGCCTACTAGTAGCAAAATGTCCTTCTTCACAAACGTGGCTTTTAGTGCACTACAATCTGTGACTATTTTAAATTTTCGTCCTAGTAGGTACACCCTAAAATGTCTCACGGCGTAAATGGCAGCAATAGTCTCTAACTCGTATGAGTGGTACATTTTTTGTTCTTTAGACGTTTGTTTACTAAAATAAGCCACGACCTTCTGCTGCGGTTTGCAATAATACCGCGCCAACCCCGACAGCACTTGCGTCCGTGTGTAGCTCCGTTGCTAACTGAGCATCGCAAATATTCAAAACCGGACTACTAGTAAGCTTGTTTTTCACTAATTCAAATGATTCCTGCTGTTCAGCTCCCCAGTAAAAAACCACCCTTTTTCTTGTACGCCTTGTCATTGGTTCCATAATCGAGGCAAAATTCTCCACGAACCTGCGAAAATAACTTGCGAGTCCGACAAACTGTCTAATTTGCTTCACCTTAGTCGGCGCTTGCATATTCTCCACTGCCCGTAACTTCTCTTGGCCTGGGCTAATACCGTCCGCACTAATTTCGTTTCCGAGGTAATTCACACATTCTTTGAAAAATTCGCACTTACTACGTTTAATCATTAAATTATGTTCTCGTAATTTATCCAAAACCAAAGTTAACTTATTTAAACCTTCTTCCACGGTTTTCATCGGGTTAATTATATCGTCTATATACGGGTAAGCCACAGAATTTCATAATTCGCCGAGAACTTTTTCGATAAGTCTTTGAAAAACGGCCGGCGCGTTTGCTAACCCGAACGGCATACGCGCAAATTCATAATGTCCGTCGGGAGTTACAAACCCTGTTTTAGGCACGGCTTCATCTGACATGGGAACCTGGTAGTACCCCGATGCAAGTCTAGCACAATAAAGAACTTATTGCCTCCTAAACCGTCCAGGCAGTCTTGAATCAACGGGAGCGGGTATTGGTCGCGCACTGTCACGCAATTCTATTTTCTAAAATCTATACACATCCTGTATTCACCGGTTTTCTTCTTGACCATTATTACAGGACTTGAGTACGGCGACGCCGATTCCCTAACAATGCCATTATCAAGTAGCTCGCGCACAATGTCTCGGAGAATTTTCCTCTCTGATTCTGGCAACCGATATGGGCGATATATTGCTCGACCGAAAGTTTAAGGCAGACATCGATACCGCCTGCGCCGAGAGAGAAAGTATTCGGACAGACAGAGCAAGTCGTTCGCAGCGCTCGCAACTGTGTTCGCGCAATGATCCGTCTGAGTAGACGGTCGGCCGAGAAATGACTTGCTCCGCCTCTATGAGACCCGTGCGCAAAAATGCACACAATTTCGTCTGCCTTAAAGTTTCGGTCGAACAGTACTATTAGTTTGTGATCTACGCATTCAATGTTCATTTTAATCGCATTTGTTCTACCTAAATTACTTAATGAGTTAGAAATGCGGTCACTATATTTTAACAATAATTGAAAACAGCCTTTCTTTACTTCTTCCCCAATGTTCTTGCCAAAATTCACTTTCGCCATAGATAATTCGTCATCAATGTCAATCACACTTACCTCCGTGTCCTTTAGTTCTGATAAATTTCTTAACCACACCCCTGATGCGTTCTTCACCAGCAAAACATGTCTCTGTTCTAAGAAGGCTCTCCCAACAATCAAGTGATGCGACAAATATTCGTCTTTCACAACATACGCGTAGACAATTGCCGTCGCTTCCATCACTTTCACACGAATACGAACTACGCACTCCGAACTTACACTAGTGCCCATAAAACTTCGTAAAATTGCCGGAGGCACTGTCTTGCTCTCAAGTTTCAATTCTTGCACTATCGAGCACTTGATTAATGTCACTTGGCTACCAGTGTCTATCAGACACGAGAACTTCTGACCATTTACGCGTGCATTCCACAAAAACAAATTTTCTGCGTTTACACTGTCAACTTGGTTCGCCTTTCTTTCAGTACTACCACTTGATTTGGTCCAACAATGCGTGGCTTGATGTCCCTGTTTGTTGCACTTGCTACAAACAACCGTGCATGCATTCGCTTTATGACCAGCGACTCCACACTTATAACAAACAATGTTCGCTTTCTTACAGTCCTTTTTGATGTGACCCTCCTGATTGCACTTGTAGCACTTAATTCTTGATCTGGTTGGCCTAGCCTCTTGTTTATCCATCCTCGCCGGCGCCCGCTTTTCCTGTTTATCATTTGTCGTGGACATCCCCATCGTATTAAGGTGCGCGTGTAATTCGCTGACGTCCGAATGACCGGCCGCACGAATTATTCGGCCTATTTGTTCATCGGGAATTCCACTAATCACAGCGTCAATCAAGTGTTCGTCTTTAATCTTCAAATTCAATGCTCGCAACTTAAAAAGCTTATCAAAACAGTATTCGCCTAAATTTTGGCCAATCTTTGCTTTATAATCCGCTGCTTCCTTCAAAAGTCTTCCAAACGGGAAACACTTATTAAATTCTCGCACTAGGTTTACTTTTATTGTGGTCCATGTGTGCCCTAAAGGCTGTTGGTCGAACCATATTCTTGCGTTCCCTTTTATCCTACCAGTCGTAATCCGCTCTATGTCATTTTGCGTCCATTGGTAATGTGCAGCCACTTCATCAACCCGTTTCACGAATTGTCTTACGCAAAAATCGGTCGCCGGGTCGAATTCCGGGATTAAAGTTTCATCCAGCCTGTTTGGAATTTGCACAACAGTTCTCTCCTTTCTCAGCGATTTTATTTCCCGTTTCAACCTCTTTATTTTCCTTCTTGCAGTTTCACTGTCACTGTTGTCACTTTCGCTTTCAGACCGACCCATATTTAGTACGAGGTAAATCCCACTTCTGACAACTGTTAGAAATTAGGAGAATTAATACAAGACGTATCACGCTAAAAAAAAATCTGCCTTTATTGCGACAAGTCTGCCCACCAACAAAGCCTAAGCTCAACTGCCTACATTTGATTCAAAGAGCCCTGCTCTTATGTTTTGTCTACACTTTTTATAAGTTCTTGTAATTTGTTGGCGGCGCAGCGCACAGTGCGGTGAGCTTATGGGAGATATAGACAAAAATAGTAATTAGAGTAATTAGATCACTGTTTTTTTACTTTTCTTTGTTCTAGAATGTAATTTTAAACACTTCAAAACAATTTAAATGATAGTTTGAAAAATAAAAATTTTTTTATATAATAGCACCAAATGGAATTTTTTTTATTATTGCTTTTAGGAAAAAATGATATTT
>JAWQRP010005760.1:0-10368 GCA_033557875.1 Quadriops clusia
TATGTCTAAAAAGAATAGTCAGGACGAGAAAAATTCTATTTTGTGTACAACAACCATACGTGATGCAATCAGCTGATGCAATGTAGGACGTGAACAGGGTGAAGTTAGCTAACTGAAACGCGTTTCAATTTGAAACATGGTTTTTAAGCGCTTCTGGAACACGCTCAAAAAGCAACATAGACCAATACATACTATACACTAAGATTTATGACTGTTCCTGACTATTCTTTTTAGACATACCCTTAGCTCGCATCAACCTTAAGCGTAACAATGGATTGAGGCGAAGATAGTTCTACACTCTATACACATTGCTTATATCTGATATTCAATCTTCTCTACAGCAGTGATCCCCCCTTGGGCAACATTTAATTCCCTCACTCCTTTTTGTAATTCTTCGGCAAGTAGCTTGTATCTATCCATTATAACGGAAATCACCGACTTACTTCGATCTACACTTGTCGGAAGAGGGCCGCGCAGGCAATTACGCACATATTGCATACTTTTATGTTGGGCTACTCCTAGGTTAACCGTTGTTCATTATTCGAGTCATTTTAGTGTTGTTGGATGCAGTGCTATTCTTCTTAGCATTTCGTTCGTCACTCTTATGGTGCTAATCTGAAATGTATTTACATCGCTGTAAGCGACGTATCTCACATAGTTACAGCCATGTATAAAAAAAACGCGATTCTGATATGATTTGCGACCGCTGTAGGAGAAATGTTGAGTTCCGTCCACGAAGAGAATCGACGGATATCTTACAGTGATCGGAACGCTTGCGCAATTGACGTACAAGAAATAATTGTCAAAAAATTCAGTTAGCCAATAAGCGCATTGAATTTATTCGAAGAGAAGTTAGCTGCGATGCGAACTGTCGACAGTAGTTCTAATATTTACGTCGGTGATTTCAGAATACCAAATTGTAGCGCGATGTAGCTCGAACCTCTGTACCCCATAACCGCGTAAATATACGTCGACGTTGCTAAGAAATTTCAGAATAGCACCATATGATTTGACAAGTGTTGTTTGCAACTCGTTCTTTTGCAAATGGCGTCTACAAAGTGATCGGTGTGAAGTTCTTGCGATTGAGGTTCTCTCTAAAGACAAGGTCCCGTTCTGATTGGTTCGCTTATTTGAGAAAGACATTCAATAAATAAAAGTGTTAAAAAGAGCACGAGAAATTGGCCCCTTTTTTATGAAGCTCTGTTTCACTACAACTAATAGTCTTGCATTAGATGTCTTCGTCATACCCAAGGGGGGATCACTGGTATAGGGAAGATTGAATATCATTTATAAGCAATGGGCATGATAAAGACATCTAATGCACACCATTAGTTGGAGAGCAATAAAGGTTCATAAAAAAGAGGTAAATTTCTCGTGCTCTTTTTAACACGTTTATTTACCGAACGTCTTTGTCAAATATGCAAACCAACCAGAACTCGCCCATGTATCTATTAGAGGGAAACCGCAATTGCAAGAACTTCACACCGGTCACTTTGTAGGCGCCATTTGCAAAAATTCAAGTTGCAAACGACACTTGTGAAAATAAAGTTTCATTAAGTTCATATAAGCATTTAAATCAGGTAAGTACGATTTTCTAGCTAAATGTGTATGCACGATAACTAGGCGTAGGTGATTGAAAAAAGCGGGCCTTGTTGAAAGTCAACTAAATGTTTGATCACCTGTTGCTTCAGTTTTGTATAATTAATTATATTTCTTACTTAACCCGATTAACTACAGTATAAAATAAATTGGTTTTATTGTTTTTACAGTAACAATGCTAAAGAAGTGTACCGTTCCCGGGTCGATGTTTGGAAAGCAGAATGATGTGCCCAAACTGAACAACATGTCTAGGAAAGAAATACATAAAAAAGTGAGAGTGTGCCACGCACATTTTGAAGAAAAGTTTTTTGATTATAGCTCAGAGAAAGTATTAGTGCCTGCTGCAGTTCCGAAGCTATATCTACCACTATGTAAGTAACATATGAGTGTGTTAATAATATACGTGTAACCTACAACCTAAACCCTTCAAAACAGTATTGCAAGCCAGCGATATTTGAAATATATATTTTGTTACGACAGCAAGCAGCGATTCTTCGAACGTGAATGGCAGTTTAGGACGGAGCGAGGGCAATCGGAAACCCTTAACTAAACAACACTTGTGCTACCTACGAGAGAGGCTGAACCGATGGAGTCCCCATCAAGGACCAAGCACTGCTAATGGTGATTTTGTTTTGGAAAAATATAAACTCATATTTGGATGGACTGTTCTGTGAGGAATCTTTACTACCAAAATTCCAAAATTTAAATAATGGATTAGTCAGACAAATGGAAATAACTGAAAGACCAACAGTGATCACCAGTAATCATTTATCGATAACGGTGCTAAGGAAACAAGGAACATTCACATTCAATTCCATACAATCGTTTATGTAATAGATCACTTGATAAAAGTATTTGATAGTTATACACCAAGCGAACATTATTGCTTATCCTTATCCAAAATAAGAAATATCGACCAGCAAATCGAAAATATTAGCAAAATGATGGACCAGCTATGGTCTTTAGAATCTCAAGGTGACGATGTGGAAATGGAGAACAGAATATTATTGTACCTACAAAAGACGAAAATTGATTGAGTTAACCGGAAAGCAACAACATTTGCCGGCAACAAGGGAATATCCAATTTATGCTCAAAATCTTTTCACAAAAAGTGGAATCTTTACCGTATATACAAATTAAAAATCCACCCCTTAATTTACTTATAGACACCGGCAGCGAAATATCAGTTATAGGCCCCAAAATTAACGCCCATCGGCAATAATAATATTAAACTGTATTTCGCCAAGCCCACGTTAGTAAAATTGCCCCCAAAATCAGTTTCAATTGATACAATCAATGTAACCAAAACAGATAGAGATATTTTTATGCCTGAAATAAAAAATAATAATTGAGTCACAATAAAGGAAGGTTTATACAATATTCACAACGGAAACATCAATGTAGTGATAGAAAACAACACGGACGACCAGCAAGAAATTCAGGTAGGAAATCTTCAAAATCAACCGCTAGACCAATGCGACGTTCAACCCTTCACACTACCCCACGAACCAGGATTAAGGAACCTAAATCTGATGATACGAATGGATCACCTGAACGAAGTACTTAGGTATTTTTAAAACACCAGAACAACAATTAACAACGACCACCGATGTGAAACATAAATTATTACAAAGTAGGAACAACCGATATTCATCAGAGCAAGAAGAACCCCATACTTTAACAAAGAAAAATCCGAGAACACCAGGAAGACAAAGAATCAGCTCGAAAGTAAACATAAATTTTATTTGAATTGCAACTACACATTTACATAAAACAAACATACTACCTATTTTACATAAAATAATTTTGCAAATTAGTAAACTTTTTCCTCAACACTATAAAATTAAAAAAGAATATTACATAAGCTCTGTGTTAAACGTTTTGTTCCTTACTATAAACATAAAAAATTAATTCTTCTGTTACAAAATCAGTGTATGTAGTAGTCGTCTAAAGTTTGACAGTTATTGAAATTGATTTTGTAGTATTTTTATCAAATCGTATACTTTATTTTGGAATAGGGGGAGGATTACATAAGCTCTGTGTTAAAAAGCGGTTTATAATCAATGTCAGTGTGTAAATATTTGATAAAAAATTTCTAAGCATATATGTGGTCAATTTGAACAGTTATATCAAATAAGACAAAACCTATTTTCCCCTACACGTAAATGTAGCTTTATTTCTTTAATAGTAAATGGTTTTATATAGGAGAACATAGCAAATAACATATTTTATAATAGTTTCGTGATTTACAGGGCCTGAAGATGGTCCGGGGACTGATCGAACCCGGTAGCTCATAATTAAAAGCAGTATTTTCAAAGGTTTTGGGGTTTTATTTTAATAAATGATTCACCATAGATTGATGCACGTAGGACGAGGTTATCACAAACCGTAGCAGAGAAAAAGTGCAGCTAGCTTCATCCTCGTGCAAGAAGGCAACTATTTATCTGCATTTAATCTATATGGTTGTTATGGTTATTTATGTGAGCGTACATGAATATTCATCTTGGATTTTAAAGAGAAAGTCTTCTCACAAATTGCACAAGAAAACGGTTTCTCACCTGCATGTATGCGTAAGTGGATTCGTAAAGAGCCGCCTTGAGAGAATGACTTGTTGCAAATTGTACAAGAAAACGGTTTCTCACCACTATGTATGCGTAAATGTCTTTTTAAAGTGGCTTGTTCAAAGAATGACTTGTTACAAATTACACAAGAAAACGGTTTCTCACCTGTATGTGTGCGCAAATGTATTTTTAAACTTACCTTTTTAGAAAATGACTTCTTACAAATTGTACAAGAAAACGGTTTCTCACAAGTATGTGTGCGTAAGTGCATTTGTAAAGAGTCGTCTCTAGAAAATGATTTGTTACAAATTGCACAAGAAAACGGTTTCTCATCAGTATGTGTGCGTAAATGTTTTTTAAGAGTGGTAGGTAAAGAGAATGACTTGCTACAAATTTCACAAGAATACGGTCTCTCACCTGTATGTGTGCGTAAATGTCTTTTAAAAGTGGTTTGCGCAGAGAATGACTTCTTACAAATTACACAAGAAAACGGTTTCTCACCTGAATGTGTGCGTAAGTGGATTTGTAAAGAACTGTCTGTAGAGAATGACTTGTCACAAATTGCACAAGAAAACAGTTTCTCACCTGTATGTGTGCGTAAATGCCTTTTAAAAATGGTTTGATCAGAGAATGACTTCTCACAAACTGCACATGAAAACGGTTTCTCACCTGTATGGCTGCGTAAATGTATTTTCAAATGGCCAATTTGAGAGAATGATCTCTGACAAATTACACAAGAAAACGGTTTCTCACCTGTATGAGTGCGTAAATGTTTTTTCAAATCGGTTTTTCGAGAGAATGACTTCTTACAAAATTCACAAGAAAACGGTTTCTCACCTGCATGTATGCGTAAGTGGATTTGTAAATTGTGATCTCTAGAGAATGACTTGTCACAAATTGTACAAGAAAATGGTTTCTCACCTGTATGTGTGCGTAAATGGATTTTTAAAGCGCCTTTTTTAGAGAATGATTTGTCACAAACTGAACAATAATTCGACTTTGAAGGTTGGTGTTCTTCGCTAGGATCCGGTTGATGACCTATCAAGTTGTTGCTTTCAACTTTGATGTCATGCTGATTTGAATACTTATGATATTCATCAATATGCCTCCCCACTTCTGCCTCAAATTGGAACACTTCTTCGCAAACATGACACGAATATTCCATATTCGCCTCCATTTCCAATTTCACCTGTTTCGTATCGAATTCTTCGATTTCTATTTCTTGCTTAATTGTCGTAGGATATTCTTCTGCGATACATTCTTCCTTCATGTGGGCATTTACTAAATTGTCGGCCATTCTAAAGCGTCTCCCAGACGTATTCCTGAAAATGCATCGGAATATGTAGTATTTTTTTTATGTTGATTCCCACAGGAGGGTTAATTTTTTATATTTTAAATTAAACAAGATACTCCTGTATGATGTATTTATTATTGGCACTACCGGTTTCGAGTTACTACACAACTCTTCATCGGGTGCTTCGTCTAAAATTTTCTTTGATTCGAAGCTAGAGTTCTCATGTATTTTCTTCTTCCCTTCGTCGTTTTTGTATAATGTGATGGGTGATAACTATCAGGATTCTTATTTACAAAATGCACAGCCTTATGTCGTGCGAACAATTCATTTCAAAAACGACGAAGGGAAGAAGAAAATACATGAGAACTCTAGCTTCGCATCAAAGAAAATTTCAGACGAAGCACCCGATGAGGAGTTGTGTAGTAACTCGAAACCGGTAGTGCCAATAATAAATACATCATACAGGAGTATCTTGTTTAATTTAAAATATAAAATGTAGTATTTTGTTTAGAACAATTTGTTTGTTCATAATAGGTATACGTAATGTAGTTAGTCTTGGGTATTCTATATAAATGTACTTACTGCTAGGAAGAACAAAATGCAAAGAAGTATAGCTCTGCATCCAACGACACTAAAATGACTTGAGTAATGAACAATGTTTAACCTTCGCATGTGACAAACGAAATAAACAGTTTTAATGTACACTTGTGCGAATTATAAAAAGCCAGGTTTCTCTTGTTGATTTAAGAGGCGGTGACTTGCCGACAAAGTATCGACATTTTTTATAATTGAAAGATTAAAAACCACGTGACATAAATTTCAAAGAAAAAGCATAACAATTACTTTCGGTAAATATTTAACACGTTTAATGCGGATCACGCATCTATTAAGTCAATGACTATTACTATGGGGTAACAATATGTGGAACCTGTGAAGTTAGCAGTTTAGGTATGTCTGTAGAACGGTGCATAAAGGCCTGTTTACGATGGGTGTTTGCTCATGTCAGTTACACAGTCATAGCTAAACTGGTAACTTCACAGGTTTCACGTGTTAAATATTTAACGAAGATACTTGTTATGCTTTTTCTTTGAAATTGATGTCAGGTGGTTTTTAGATCAACAAAAGAAACCTCGCTTTTTATAATTCATACATTTAAACTCACGTGTATATTACAACTGTTCTTTCGTTTGTCACTGCTATAGGTTAAGTATTGTTCATTATTCAAGTCATTTTAGTGCAGTTGGATGCAGAACTATATTTCTTAGCATTTCGTTCGTTACTCTTAGCAGTAAGTAGATTTATATAGTTTAACGAAGGTTGACTAGATGACGTGTATTTACTATGAACAAACAAATTGTTCTAAATAAAACTACATATTATGATCCATTTTCAGGAATACGTCTGCAAGGCGCATTAGAATGGCCGACAATTCAGTAGATGTCCACATAAAGGAAGAATGTATCGCAGAAGAATATCCTACAATAATTAAAGAAGAAATAGAAATCGAAGAATTCGATGTGAAACACCTGAAATTAGAAATCGAGGCGAATAAGGAATATTCGTGTCATGTTTGCGAAGAAGTGTTCCAATTCGAGGTAGAAGTGGGGAGGCATTTCGATGAATATCATAAGAAGTATTCAAATCAGCGTGACATCAAAGTTGAAAGCAATAACGTGATAGATCATCAACCGGATCCTATCAAAGAACACCAACCTTCAAAGTCAAGTTATTGTTCAGTTTGTGACAAATCATTCTCTACAAAAGCCAATTTAAAAGTACATTTACGCATACATACAGGTGAGAAACCGTTTTCTTGTACAATTTGTAACAAGTCATTCTCTGAACAAACCACTTTTAAAAGACATTTACGCACACATACTGGTGATAAACCGTTTTCTTGCGTAATTTGTAAGAAGTCATTCTCGCAAAATGGCCATTTGAAAATGCATTTACGCACACATACAGGTGAGAAACCGTTTTCCTGTGTAGTGTGTAACAAGTCTTTCTCTCAAAAAAGCTCTTTACAAAATCACTTACGCACACATACAGCGGAGAAAACGTTTTCTTGTACAATTTGTAACAAGTCATTCTTTAGAGATGATTATTTACAAATCCACATACGCACACATACAGGTGAGAAACCGCTTTCTTGTGCAATTTGTGAGAAGCCATTCTCTCGAAAGAGTGATTTGAAAATACATTTACGCACACATACTGGTGAGAAACCGTTTTCTTGTGCAATTTGTAACAAGTCATTCTCTAGAGATGGTTCTTTAAAAATCCACATACGCACACATACAGGTGAGAAACCGTTTTCTTGTGCAATTTGTGAGAAGCCATTCTCTCAAAAGTGTAATTTGAAAATACATTTACGCACGCATACAGGTGAGAAACCGATTTCTTGTGCAATTTGTAACAAGTCATTCTCTGAACAATCCACTTTTAAAAGACATTTACGCACACATACCGCTTTTTAAACCCGAGATTAAAACAAAGTGTACGATTTGATAAAAATACTACTAATTTAAATAAATAACCAAGATTTTAATTTTGATGTAAATACATTTAATTTCATTTCATTAATAATCCGTAAATAAATAAAATCGGACACTGATTTTGTATCAAAGTTAGTACTTTTTTTATTTTTATAGTAATAAAAAACGATTTTAATAATAAACTGCATTTTAACACAGAGCTTATGCAATATACTTTTTTAAGTTGATAGTATTGAGAAAAAACTTTACTAATTTGCAAAATAGTTTTATGTAATATAGGTAGTATGTTTGTTTTATGTAAATGTGTAGCTGAAATCCAAATACAATTTGTCCTTACTTTTGAACTGTGTTCTTTGTCGGAAATTTTCCTCTTCCTGAATCACCGTAGGTGGTCTCATGTTTAACTACTATTTGACTTGGTAGAGAAAAGAAGAAGAAGGTCCCTTCACATATTTTGTTTGCGTTACTTTATTGTTAAGAAATATGTAGTAGGTTAGTAAATTCTGGGTCTACGTAGAAAAAATAAACTTGATTAAATAAAACATTTTTTATTTTTGTTTTCTGGCAGAGCATACTGATCACGAGGAAAAACAATTTGAGATTTTGATAAATATTAATTTTAGCTAAAAAGTTAACTTGTATCAACTTTAGGGTTTATTCAGATAAGCGGAAATGGAACTCTTTCAAGTAAGATGCCATTTTGCTTCAAGAGATTTCTTAAAAATTTTGCAATAACTTTACATATAACATATTGCCCATTTTCAACATTTTAGACGGCAACATTCGTAAGGATCTCTGCTTAAACTTCTACGAAATTGGACGTTGAGTTCGTATGTGTAACTAAAGAAACTATGTGTTTTATTAATTATTGTATTTTCACATGCAGCGGTAGAATGAATGGAGTGTTTTTTCTAGTTAGCTTATTTAATGGTAAGGTTATTGACGTAAAAAGTGAAATAAACCTGCGGTAGTAATTGCAAAACACGACGAATCTTTTCACTTCGTCAGCTGTCTGAGGAACTGGATACTTTTCAATAATTTCATATTGCCATGTTGTCTGGCAGAATACCGTTCTTGAGTAAGATTTTCTAAAGATTTAATTCTTCTAACTACTTTTCATCGCGCAAGTATTAGTAGAGTATCATCTTCAGGACTGTTATGAATGGGTAAATTTTTTTTCGTGCCGAAATTTTAGTGTAATTTCCAATTATTATAATCAAATTAGCATTTATTATTATGAAATAAAACCTCAACCAAAAATACCATCGGTAGGAATAGGAAATTTAGAATCTACTATGTGGAAGTAATGGAAAAATTATAATTTGATGGAAGAAGAGGATATTGTTTCGGCAATGGACGAGCATGATGTTGGATGTCTAGGTGGCTTTTACTGCGTGGATTCTTAGTTTGTTGGCTTTGCGTTCTTGAACTATTTTAGCCTTGGGTTTGTGGAAAGTCGCCATAATAACAGACAGCTTAACGTGTCTGGATAAAACGGTGATGGTACCATTAGTGGATTTCAACCAATCAGAGGCATTACCTTTGTCCATTTCACAAATCAAGAGCACAGGTACACATTTTGATTTTAGAAAACGTTGACAGGATCGCCATGTAAGGGTTGGTTGGTTTGATTGTATTCGAACTAGGGTTGTCGTTACTTTCTTTTATTGCTTATAAGTGTACTTATTAATAAGTTGCAATGGAATGGAATGTCCGGTGCAAGAAACGATACTCGCGTCCTATACACGTGCGTATTAAAACAAATTGTAAAAAAAGAGATCGCTCCCGGTTGATTGATTAAGTCAAAATTTGATGTCTGCGAGTTTTTCGTTATTTTTCCAGCATGCAAAAAAACGTAAATGTTTCATTTCGAATGCGTAACCTCGAGATGAGATTACTTTGCGAGAGACGCGGACAGACACATTAATACAATAGCAACTGTTAGGGGGATATGACCGGCTCGTTTGCGTAATTAATATGCAACTGAAAATACGTTTCTTTTACATACAGTAAGATACATAAAGCTAAGTGTACACCTGAGATCAAATCTCGAGACTGTCTCGAGACCAGTCTCAGGGTGTTGTCCATTTGAGATCCCTTTCGGTCCCGCGACAGCTTCCTGAGACTCGACAGTAACTGCAGTCTCGAGACCAGGAAAATTTCATGTCCACTTGAGAGTCCACTCAGTTGTGTGATTTGATCGCAGTAGTTAATTATTATCGTATTTTTTTTTCCTAAATGAATTCGCGTTATGCCCTAGCTTTTATTATTGCATACAAAATAGTCAAAAAGCGGAAAGTGAAAAAAAGGAAGTGTTGAGTGAGGAAATGGAAATTTTACGATTTTTATACAGTTTATGTTTAATATTCCACAAAAATTCGTTTTTTTCATGTACACTAATTAACTCCTGTACTTCCAA
>JAWQRP010005761.1:0-10368 GCA_033557875.1 Quadriops clusia
TTTTAATGTGGCTTCCTTTCAAATAATTTTGATAGTACACACAGCCTTTATAACTTGCAGGATGTGTGCCTCCACACAAGGCGCAGGTTGCTGGTGTGTCTTTACTTTTTTTACAATCGCTAGTGTTGTGTGATCTTCCACATTTCACACAAACGTAGGGTCTATTGCAATATAAGTTTTGCAAAATAAGTTTTAGTATGTCCGTACAGTTGGCAACGCGTGCATTGTGCAATATTCTTGTGTCGTTTAGGTGGCTCAATCGCTGCTATTTTATTTTGCAGTCCTCTTATCTGACATATTATTTTGTTGTTCTCGGATGGTTCCAAATCAACGAAGAACATATTTAGTGGTTCTTTGGATTGTCTATGTTTTACGTTAATTATATTTCTAACATTATGCCCGTGTTGTTGCAGTTCTTCTTTTATGACGTTTGTATCTAAGGAGTGATGTAGGTGTTTAATAACTACTCTATAGGCTCTATCTTCTTTAGGTTGGTAAGTATGATGTATAATATTATTCTCTTTCATGAATTTTGCAAGTTTTCTGTACAAGTCTGGGGTCTTAGTGTTAATTTTTATGGTGTTGTTAGCCATTGTTTTTGTGAGATATTGTTCATCTTCTACTATTTCTCTTATTTTCGATGTCATATCGGAGAAATTGATTACTCCATATACGAAAATGGGTGGAGGTTTTGAAGTTTTAGTATCACTATTCGTTGTGGTATCTACATTGCACCCGATAGACAGCTATATTTGTTATTAGAAGTTATGTTGTCACATGTTTTTTTGTCGATGTGTAGTTTCTGTTTTCTATTAACAGTTTTTACAATTTGCCAGGGATTTTCACTGTTAATGCATTAAATTTCTTCGTTGCTTGATGAGATTGTTCTTATGAATTATGAGTGTCTATATTGATGACTGTTTTATGTACCAACATGTTGACTTGGGTATGGACATTCTTGTGATGTTTGGGTGTTCACTAAGTGATGAACCTGATTTAGGTTAAGTTGATGATTTAAAGAATTAACCACAGTTTTGTCAGTGTTGGAAGGAATAACTTCGAATAAAATCGGGAGGACTACTACATTGTCTTTTAAGACATTTTAATTCGCCAGATGTATCGTCACTGAGAGTGCACGTCGAAAAGGGGTCAAGGGAACTGGAAGTCCCCTCATCGACATCCATGTGGACTGAGTTCTACTGACACTACCGTCAATTATAGCAAAACACACAGAGATAAATTGGTTGAAAAAAAATCACCAAGAGTAAAAGGGACTGACAGGATGCAAAGAAACGAACTTATTAAATCCTCTGTTCGAGATTTTGTAACTTAAATATAATAATTAATAATAATAAATGAGGTTTTTTTAGAGGAAAATGCGTACTAACTGACATTTGTCAAAGTCAAGTTACAAATACCTTAGTTGCTATAAAACAAAATTTTTCTTTACTAACACCAATTTGTTCTTAAAGTCAACATTTTACTTTCTGTGCACCAATATAACTGCGTTCAAGTTAATTTTACTCCCAACAAAAAACAACGAACACTAATGATACACTAAAAGTATATTCATTAATTTCAGCAGCATAATAGGGACGTGACATTTTCAAGCATGTAGACGTTGCAGAAAATCCATAAAAGTCTGATCAAGCATAAACTGTTTACCAGAGAACTACTGAAGGTGTTCCATTGGCCGCGCTCTGCCAACTGAAAGTAACCTGCGGACGCTGTGTTATCTGTAAAAATGATTATTTTCTCCAAGAGGAAACCTTATTTTATACCGACTTATCTGTGATACCGAGATATCGGTATTATTACTTGCAGGTGCTATTTATGAGCGAACGGGGTCACTATTGTTATAAAACGCTTTTCGTGTTTTGCATAAGCGCGGCAAACAAGTCCAACACTATTTCTCTGTCAATTTCCATCGAACGCTGAATTAGATTACGCCCCTGAATAAAATTAAATGCAAAACGTAAATTGCTTTCAGCACGGCCATTGATTTTGCGCTCTAGCGCCAATGTGCCATATTCACGTTACAAACACCTTATTATGAAATACTACATCAGATAAGGGCCGATTCATTTGTAAAGTACGTTCTGTAATTGCCGGTTACAGTGTTGAAGAAAATTGCGAGGGCCCATGTGTGACTTGGCCACTAACTTGGTATAAATTATCCTTCGGAAACCGACAAAGTAGTAACTTTTATTTCCCCAGGAAACAAGGAGTTCTTTTATTGTTTTTCCGCACGCAAAAAATCTTTACTGCACTAGGAAGCTTTTGACTCCTTTTCCCCAGCTTAGAGGAGAGAATAAAATTAGAGAACTGAACGTGTGAGGGACTACTTTAAAATCACAGCAACAATGTCGTTTTCAACTTTATATCGTTTGTTCGCCCAGACGAACATAAAGAAGAAAAAACAAGAATAAGTTTATGAGAATGAATGCCGGTTTTGTTGTACCATGTATTCCAAACAGTACAAACACTAATGCGAACTAAACGAATGTTTTACTAATTGCCTCGTTTTATTTCAATTACATCAAATCTATGCAAATTAAAATATGTGTATTGTTAATGAAATATTGCTGCGGTGTATGGCGTTTTGTAAAGCATGTTTCAGCGCTAGAAATGCGAAAATTATGATTCAGTGGACTGAATTACATCGTAGTAATAAACTATTGAAACAACGGCAATTGTATAGCTGATTTTGTTGTTAATAATGCGCCTGACTTAATAATATTTGTACAAATGTGGTAACTTTTATCGATTGCCCTAGCAGGCAATTGTCGGATTTTGTTTGAGTGACATTCTTGTTTCCCAATTCAATGGACATATATGATATGGTATACCATTGCAGCGATAAGCGATTCATCATTTATTTTGGGTAAATCTAAGCAACCTTTTGTTTTGTTGTTTTCGATCAAATTGAGCCGTTGACAAGGTTACTTAGTTGTTGATTAATAAGAGGCTCCATCATCTTATAATTCTTTTACCCTGTGATATTGCTCATCACCGCAGAGGTAGGTTATTTTAGAAAATGTCATTATTCCATATTGCAACTCTTATTTTTATTTCCTAGGAATCTTACCTTAGCTTGTTGCTGTGAAGAATTCCCAATCTGCCGTTTACTCTTGATTTACCCATTGTTTTACGGTTGTAGACTACCAGCTTATTTTGCCGCCTTTTCAGACCGTCAACCATAAAGTAATTAAGTAAGTAATTAATACACGTAGCTAAATTGTAAATATAAGTTTCTTGTGCAAAATGGTAGGATATGTTATACATGCTGCAATCTAAATTAAATCTGACATATATGAAAACAAACGTAACCATAGTTACCTATATTCAAAAATACTAAAGTATGCTTGCTTGTAAGGCATTTAATTGTCAAAGACTGTCTACTGTATAATAAATTGATCTTATAGCAGCAAACACTCAAAAGATCATTTTAATTAAAACAAACAAAATATGTTTTTTTCCCTAAAAGCAAACTAAAGTTCACGTATCCGAAATCCTTTCATTTATTTTTAATTAAAATTCTCGTCAACATTTTGCACCGACTAAAACCTTCAAGGGTGGATAAACTAAGTAAAATAATTTAATTACGTTTGATATGCGAGAATGCGAAGTTACGTTAATTAATGTTTCTTTCCGTACCTGAGGTTCATTATGCTCCCGAAATATCTTTACGAAACCCTAAGTATGCGGCATGAGAACGAAAAAGTACAGGGACGTTATAGGCATCATAAAAGAGAATGATGCCCTTCTTTCGCGAACCAGACGCATTCTGCAATATTTATAAAATACATTCTTTATGAGGTAATGCAATAACGATTTGCACGGTGAACTAATACATCAAATGATTTTTCTCTGTCGTTTTGCTGAATTCCCTGAAGGACGCTCGTTACGACCTTTGGATGTCTGGAGCATTGTCACATCGCTTTCCTTTCTTTATTTTGAGTCTTGGAAAACAAAATTATTTTCTCTTCCCTTCCTCCCGAACAATTCCCCAAATAAAGTATACCTACCTACTTTTCCATTACAAATTTTTAATAAACATATATATTATGTGGAAATTTATTTGCGGTTATTCATAGCGAAGTTTGAACGACGAATTACTTAAAAAGAATCAATTTTTACAGCATTGCAGATAATATCGCCGCACAAAGTACCTCAACATAAAAAAGTATATGCATTTAAATAGCGAACTTCTGAAACCTATATAATTTATCTTAATAAGTCGTGAATTTTCATTGAATGGCTTTAGCGGTGCCTCATGCTGCGGGATTTACGATCTAAATATTTGCATCATATTTTATTCTAGAGTCTCATAACAACACAAGGAAACTGAAGTTCGCGTGCAGCACGATAACTGTATCAAATAAATATTTTTCAGATATATTCCAACCGGAAGAATTCGGTAATAAGGAATGCTGCAATATTTTGCAACGGGTAACAACAGTAAAAATTCATCCGTCTCTGTCAAATGATAAATTTAACGGTTTCGGTGCAGAACCCCGTAAAACTTTATATTTCGCAGCGCAAGACCCTCAAATTGCCCAATTTTATGAAATTATTTTTCGATATGTTCAGAATTGAAGGCTTATTGGGTTTAATTTTAATTTTACCTAAAGCCCCCGCCATCTAACTAGCGGCTACGAACACAAAACAATCTATTTGAAATTAAAGCGTAATATAAACTAAGCTCTGAAATGTCATATTTTCAGCGTAATTTCATTATTTTGTAGGCTTTGCTGGTAACCTTGATTAATTCATTAGTTAATACACTGCTGGCGGGGACTCTATAAACTGTAGGATTAAATATTTTAATTATAGTCTACCGTTTTAGGACCATTATGGATAATTTTATTTGATGCATTTAATAATGCCGAGTATAGGTATTTTTTATTTGATTAATTTCATTTAATAACGTTACAATTATTGGAAATGAGGGAAAGGAAATGAAGCGCTATCGAATTTGTTCCAGCGTCAATACCGTACAAATTTCAAAGGAAATAAATCGATAAACAAAATGTAGTTTGATTAGAAAAGGACCCCTGATGTACCTTACCAAATTAAATTTACAGAGTGTAAAGCTGCGAAAGATACGACATCATCCCTGCTCCTGAGGAATCTAATTTATTAAGAGAAACAAAAAGAACGCCGGAGTGCCTTAATTAAGGAGAGTTGCCGTTTCAAGCGGCCATGGGGATTCTTCTGCTTGAACTTGGATTGTTCTACGTAATTCTTATCGCACTATGTTGGGCAGAAAATTTTTATTGCGCAAATTTCACTAAACAAACTAGAAAGTTTGCCGGCGAGGCGCTACATAAAGGGCCTTAATGAATTGTATAAATCTATCCGAAACTCCGTTGTTCCGTGAAATATGAGTTTTTGGCAAATATAAAACCTGCTTGGTTTCGATAGAACATGAACAATTCGCTATTCCATGATACATGACCAACTTAGAAGTGCTCAATGGCATGAAATATCGCGCCTCGCGCCGTTCTGAGGAGATTTTTGTTCTCGTTCTTGTGATTAATTGTTGCAATGTGTTTAGAATCGCGATATTATGTTTATCTGGAAGTAGTCAACGTTTTATGATTAGAATTCTACTTGCACTCTGCTAGAAATTCTACTTGGTGATAGAATGTTATCGATAAGTAAGTAATTTTAATACGTGAGTAAAATATCAAAATGTTTGTAATCAAATCGAAAATATCGCTACTCACCGTACGCTTTGAGATAAATTGTAGACTATCAACTTACCTGAAAAGAAAAAAAAAACGAAATTTAGGACAGTTGGTATAATAATAAATTGTGCACAGTAGGTATACTTATTCGCGATTCTAACGTACTTTAGTATGCACCAGAGTGTTTGTCTTACTAAAATAAACGATAACATTTTCAGGCCAGAATATCAACTGTGGTTTATAAATTCCGCGATGTTCAAACAGGTGGTGTCTTAAATAGATTTAGAAAAGTCTTATTACTCGGAATTGCAAAACCGTTCTGCATATTTCATCCGTTACGCTAAAATGGCCGAAAATGCAGTTTTAGAGCTTCATTTTGTTGAATGCCGCTACGTGGAAAATCTGCATGATTTATACGATTATCAAATCTCTATTTAAATACCAGGTAAAGTCACGTATAAAATTTCATTAATAAATTTTACCCTTGTTTCACATCAACAAACATAACTACCGTCCGTCCGTCCGTCCGTCGGTAATTTTCCCATTTTAAGGAATATGATTTCTATGGTGAGTGTGTATCGATTGTTGCGCCACTGTGAAAAAATCACATTTTAAAGAACATCAATGAGTTTTGTACGGGAGAATTTAACTACTTGCATCAACAAATTAAAAACCAACGAAATAAATTATTATTTCGCTCTAATTGTTTATTTTAGCGAATAATTTGTTTCGTACCAAAGGTTTGCGAGTACCCCCCGTATATACAAGCTTGAAGCTGAAAGTCGGAAGTTTGACATTTGAAACTCCAGCGCAAGCGGCTTACCATCTACGCCGTTGTCATTTTTTGAAGGAACGAGTCAGACGTCTTAGAGCCCTATTGGGACTAAATATGGGCCAAATGTGTAAATTATATTTTTGAGATCCCAGCAAGGGTTATAATCAATTTATAATAAAGACGACGTGAAGTACTTGCAAGTATTTTATTTATTTTTGTAAAACGGCGCTACATGTTTCTACCCTCTACTAGGGTCTTCATCAGGCGCTTTAGTCTATTAAATTAAGTTGTACATCAAAGAAATAAAACATATTTTTGAGCTCAAATAACACATTAAAACGAATTAAAATTTACTACTACTTTGGATGATTATAGATTAAACTTATTACTCTCTTTAACTATGTGGTGATGGCGTAGTCATACGTAGAAAAGCCATCACCACATAGTTAAAGAGAGTAATAAGTTTAATGTATAATCATCCAAAGTAGTAGTAAATGTCAATTCGTTTTAATGTGTTATTTGAGCTCAAAAATATGTTTTATTTCTTTGATGTACAACTTAATTTAATAGACTAAAGCGCCTGATGAAGACCCTAGTAGAGGGTAGAAACATGTAGCGCCGTCTTACAAAAATAAATAAAATACTTGCAAGTACTTCACGTCGTCTTTATTATAAATTGATTATAACACTTGCTGGGATCTCAAAAATGCCATCATAAAAATGTCCGCTTCATTTACAAAGTAAATTTGCGAATTTTGCAGGCTTTATAAAACTAATTAGCTATTTATGTCACTTTTTGGTTTTATAGCGGTTATATTAATGTTATTTGTAAAACATTTATAAAACATATATTATTTATAATAGTCTTCGGTAACCACTACATGAAGCTGTGGAATTGTTATATAAAAGTGATCATATTTATTAAAGCTATATAACAGTGATGATTAAACCCAAATGTTAAAAAAATTGATTTTCCACATCTACTAGAAGTTCCAATTACAAATCGCTTTATTTGTGGTAATTCGTATATTTTACAAAGAATTTGACAAAATTAACATCTTGAGCTTTTATATATTAGGAAACAATTTTCATTGAATATTAATGAAATAGAATCTAGAAATTGTCAAGCCAATGAAACATTTTTTAAAGCAGAATTCTACACGACGCCAACGCTAACGGTTTGCAATAAAAAAATATTGAACTGCTTTATTAGGTAAACCATTTATAGTATTATTTTATAAACGCTAACTCCTTTATAAACCATCTATAAAATAGATTTATAGGATTGTTTTATAAACGTTTCTAACTCCTTTATTAAACCATCTATAAAGTAGATTTATAGTATTGTTTTATAGACTTCCTAACTGCTTTATAAAACTTCTGTATAAACTAGTTTTATAATGTTATCGTATAAACGTTTCTAACTCTTTTATAAAACCTGGTTATAAATATTATTTATAATCATGTTATAAAACAAGATTACCTCTTTTATAAAACCTGTCTGAATTTCGGTGCAAATATAGCATTTTTAAAGTACATACTTATAAAACATATAGGTTTAAGAACTTCCATTATAAAGTAGTTATATAATATATTGGTCATATAATTCCTCCAATGTGTTACTTGGGGTATATTTTAATTTAAGATACTTATTGTCCTTATATTTAAATACTGGTGTTTCAAAAAGTTGCTGGTTGAAAAGAAAAAAATACAGTTATCAAGAAAATTATTTCCTTTTCATGGCTATTAAGGTCTATAAAATAATACATCTGTTAATTCATTTTGTTAATTATAAGGTGGTGTGCAAAAATAAGGCCTATCGCCTAATAAGGCCTAGGACCATTTTTTAAAAAATGGCGATACCTTAGCGATTAGTCGAATTATATTATTGTTCCTCACCTACGGGAGATTAATAAGCTGCAAAAAGAATCGTTAAGTTAGCCACAGGTTAGCAACAGTTTGTGTGGTTCGGATACTGTTTGAGATACGTGAGTTTTGTTTTTTTTTCTGAACGAAATATTTGAGCTATATCCATAAATAAACACTTTCCCGAAAGCTTGAATTTTTGTCTATAAAATACCGTAATACTCACATTTTGATTTCATTGGCAAAATCTTGGTAAACAAGAAAAAGTGCGGGTGTGACCTAATAAGGCCTAGGGCACTGAAACTACAACAGTTACTGTCGTGATGTGCATAATATTTATAATAGTAGTAGTAATAGTCATTGAATTATTATTTTAATGAAAACAACATACGTAAATATTATTATTATTATCATTATTATTAAAAGAATAAGGAAAGTCAAGTCACAGTTCCAAAGCCCAGCTTTACTAGAAAAACAATTAGAGAACCTTAATATTATGTTACTTTTGAGAAGATAGAGTAGAAAACATAATTCCCTGTAATATGTGCAATAAGTTCGTTTATTTATATTTGCTGGAGTTGTTGAAAAAAATTTAGTCGCTTATATTTGTACGAAAAGTGAAAGTGAAGTTTTTAAAGTTAATAGTAAAGTTTTTTTTACATTTAATTACTTTAATTATTCGTTTTTTTCAAAAGAAAGTATTTTTTTCATAAAATTAAATGAATTTGCTACCATTTAAAACAAAAAGTGAAGTTTTGTTCGAAATTGGAAGAGCTGTCACACCTCATACCATAGGTAGGCCTTATTAGTATATTATAATAGTCGACCTTTCATCATTCACTTTTGGCATATTTAGTATTGATAAGTCGACAGTTAGGTACTATGTTATACTGAAACGAAAAAAAAAACAAGAAAATGTAAAGATAAAATATTAATATATTATTAGTATGTTGTGTGTAGTGCAATTATGATAAGTCCAGAGAAATAATTTTTAACGTGTCATGAGTATGCCATAAAGGGAATCATTCTCTAGATAATTGTTAATTTCTAAAAGATTATGAAATACAAATGGAGGAAAAAAATATATAATTACTAATAGATAAAATTATATGTAAATAAATAGTAGATAAGTACTACATTTAAATTCAAGATAAAAATAATTATAAAACTTTCTGTGCTCATTGGAAAACGAATAAAGAAACAAAACGGATTGGAACTGTCAATAGTGATATAAGGAGCAAGTACGTAATGTAAATTTGAAGGAAAAACGGCCGAATCAACTCCCCACGAGAATGTATTTCCAACCGAAAGTTTTGCAACCCTTTTGTCGCCCCTAGCGAAATTACTCAGTATATCCTAATAAAGCCCAATTTCGGGTCATTACAATAACCGCCCCCTGCGGCGACAGCCAGCCACCATTTAGTCGTCCCCGAACAAATAGAGCCATTGTAGGCACTGCCATATTATGAATTAATTTTAGTGACTGTCGACGATGTTCGAGGTAACAAGGTTGTAAGTTGATGGTGGCGGCTGGGAAGTGCAGAAACGGGGGAACGAATAGACGAATCTGTGCCACTAGTAAATGTGAGCAGTCATCCCTGTAGAATTCACTATGATCTAGACCTTAATACCTACACTCCATTAACAATTATTAAGTAATTAGTAAGGAATTACATAAGAGTTAATAAGGAATAAATATTTTTATAATATATACCATACATTCCGTACCAAAACAACAAATTTTTGACCTTGAGGGTTCGGATTTTTTTTAAACTTTCCATACCGATTCTACACCGTAAATAATTACTATATATGCCATCTGTTGGGCTTTATCATCATTACTCTTGAAATTACAGGTATATTTAATATTGACGCATCTATGACTTTTTTTAAGTATAACTCGTATACCAGTAATCGAAGAAAATCGCAACCTTTGACTGATGAAAACTTAATAAACGCTCTAAAACTCTATTTTATGGACGTGAAGTAATTATTTTATTTTAAGTATATTTTTTTGCTAATAATTCCATTTTT